>QRFJ01003898.1:0-110500 GCA_006176705.1 Cocos nucifera
CCTTTACAATCTTGACCTATTTTTAGTATATATACTTTACAAAGGATCAAGCTCAAGCTCATAAAAAACTTTCCAAACCCAAACAACCGACATACACAAAATAATAACCCGCAAAAACTGAGCTAGTCCAGTTTCAGACTAAGTTAGCTAACCTGCGACTAGATCAACCTAGTTGTGTACTATGCCAACAGCCCAAAAATGCTGCTTTTTGTCTGAATTTTTCTCTGAGACCTAGCTGACCCAGTCCTAGACTGAGCTGACCCAGTTTCCAACTGAGCCGGCCAGTCTCAGAATGAGCCAACCCAATTTTTGAACTTTATTATTAAGACTGATTCTTCTTCCGGCTCGCTTCCATCTTTCCATGACCTATCTTCTCATGTTTTCAAGACTTGGAAGTTCCACTTCTGAGCTTACATTCTCCATCTTGGTGCTTCCAAGTCCTTGTGAACTCATCTCTTCTTAATAGATCCATCCATATCATACATTTCTGAAAGCTATCTCTGGGAAGTACCTTCGTGAGTACATCAGACTGATTCTCCTTAGTATGGACCTTCATCAGTTCCACTTCACCTTCCTCCACCAGCTTTCTGATCCTGTGGTACCTCACATCTATATGCTTATGCGCGCATGATAGACTGGATTCTATGCCAACAACAGAGCACTCTGACTATCACTAAATAGTGTAAACTTGCTCTGCTCCACCCCTAACTCATCAATCAGCCTTCTAAACCAACGGGCGTTCTTTGTAGCCTTAGTTATCCCAATGTACTCGACTTCTGTGGTAGACAAGGCCGTGATTGGTTGAAGGATTGATCTCCAAGACACCGATTCACCATATACGCAGAAGAGGTATCCAGTAGTAGACCTCCTTATATCAAGATCACCACCATAATTTGCATCAATAAATCCTTTCAAAGGATCTGAACCTTCACACATGTTCACAAATTATTCTCCAAATCATCCTGACTGCCCACCAAACATCAAACCATAATCCCTTATTCCATGCAGATATCTCAATATCCATTTCAATACTTTCTAGTGTTCCTTCTTAGGGTTAGCCATGTACCTACTAACCATGCTCACAACATGTGCTATATTTGATCTACAGCACACCATAGTGTACATCACACTGTCTATAGCATTTGCATAAGAAACTCATTCCATGTACTCTCTGTCCTCTTCTGACTGAGGGCACTGTAACTTGGAGAGAGACATATGGCTCGATAATGGCGTCTCTGTAGGTTTGGCTTTCTCCATCCCAAACCTCTCTAGAACCTTCTGAACATACTTTCCTTGTGATAAATGGAGCACTTCTTTGTATCTATCTTGGCAAATCTCCATTCCAAGGATTTTCTCAGCTGGATCCAAATCTTTCATCCCAAATTTAGATGATAATATCCTTTTCAACCTTTTCACAGCATCTATGCTTCTACTGGCTATGAGTATATCATCTACATACAATAACAGATATAGGGCATCCTCCTCATCTACATTCCTGATATAGATACAACAATCATATTCACATCTACTAAAATTCAGACTCAAGACAAAGCTATTAAACCTTTGATACCACTGACAAGGGGATTATTTCAAGCTATACAAAGACTTTCTAAGTAAATACACCTTTTCTTCCTATCCCATCTTCATGAAACCATCTGGTTGTTTCATATAGATTCTTTCCTCCAAAGTCCCATGAAGGAAGGCCATCTTCATGTCCATCTGTTCCAATTTCATTTTATGCTGTGCCACCAGTGACAGCAAAACTCGAATAGATGTATGACGCACCACAGGAGAGAAAATTTTAGTGTAGTCAATTCCTTCCCTTTGTGAGTATCCCTTTGCTACCAGCCTTGCTTTGAATCTGACTCCATCTTGTTCTGAAAGTGCTTCTTTCTTTGTGAACATCCACTTTGAGCCAATAGGTCGAGCACCCTCTGAAAGATCCACCAGCTGTCATGTCTGATTCTTCTCAAGTGATTCCATCTCTTCCATCATGGCCTGCATCCATGAATCATGGTCCTCACTCTCCATGGCCTCTGCATAATTCTTTGGATCTCTATTAGTAGTGATGAGTGCATAGGAGATAACCTCATCAATGCCATATCTGATCGATCTCCTAATAGTATGTTGAGGCTTGTGCAAAGCGCCTCCCACTAGCACATCTTTGCTTCATGTCTGTGGCTGCTCCTACACATCGGTCTGAACTGCCGGTCCTCCATGCTGATTTTTGATTTGAGATAATACTTTTCTACCCAGCTCCACCTCAATAGGATTACTCCTATAAGTGGATGTAACCTACATGCCATCATTCTCTGATTGGCCACCGCTGTTCACCTTTATTTTTTTAGTTCCATCTATCCCAGACCTCCTCAAGATGCTCTTCTCTTCAAAGATAACATCCCTATTAATCATTGACTTTTGTGCCTAAGAGTTCCATAATAGGTATCCCTTGATTCCTTGTGGATACCCTATGAATATCATCTTTTGAGATTTTGGGTCCAATTTGCTTCTCTCAATTGCCTCCACATGTGCATAGGCTGTGCAACCGAAGACTTTAAGGGGTCAAGCTCCACCTTTTTTTCACTCCAGATCTCTTCTGGAATGCCTCCATTTAGCTTATAATGAGGGGATCTGTTCATAAGAAAATAAGAAAAAATTAGAGCATCACCCTAAAAGAACTTTGGGAGTGATGTCTGCAGTTTCAAACTTCGTGCCTTCTTGATCAGTGTCCGGTTCATCCTTCCCACAACACCATTCTGCTGGGGAGTCATCCTCACCATGTAATGATGTTTGATGCCATTTTTCTCATAGTGCCTCCTGAACTCTAGGCTAGTATACTCTCCTCCATTATCCGATCTCAGATACTTTATCTATCTTTTTGACTCCTTCTCTACTTTAGCTCTCTAGACTCTGAACTGGGCAAAGACCTCTGATTTTTCTTAGATCAGATAAACCCACACCTTTCTTGAGAAATCATTAATGAAAGTAACAAAGTATTTTGCCCCACCTCTAGCTGATACAGGAGCTGGTCCCCGCACATCCGAGTGCACTAAATCCAGCACTTCCTCGCTGCACTTGGTACTTCTGACAAACATCACCCTATGCTGTTTGCCAAAGATACACGGCTCATAAAAATCTATGCCCTCCTTCTTCAGGATTGGGATCATACCTCTTCTACTTAGTTCTGTGAGCCCACGGTCACTTATATGATCCATCCGATAGTGTCACAGTCGATATAAAATCTGCTCCTCCTGTGCCACTACTAGCACCTCTGCACTATCATTTCCCCCTGAGCCTTTCATTCTGTAAAGATTATTGCTCAGTCTTCTACCTTTCATCACCACCAAAGCTTTCTTGAAAATTTTCAGACATCCACTCCTAGCCTGGCAACTAAAAGCGTAATCCTGCTCCTCCAAGTAGCCCAAAGAAATCAAATTCTTTTTCAACTTTGATACATGCCTGACATTTGATAATATATGAATGATCTTGATGTACATCCTCACCCTGATAGAGTCAATTCCAACTACTTTGCATGGATGATCATCTCCAAGGCTGACACTTCCATCATCGATCTTCTGATAGATAACAAACCACTCTTGATGAGAAGTATATTGGTGTGAGTACACTGAATCTAATATCCACATAGTATCGCACTCTGTGGATCCATTTGATACAACTAGTAGGTCTTCTCCACTACTCATAGAAGTTGTATCATCTCCCTTGCTGGCCTTTCCTTTTTCTGATCTCAAAAGAGGACAATCTCTCCTTAGGTGTCCAGACTGATGACCTTTATAATATCTTAATGTCATCTTCCTTTGATCGTGAGACTTTGACCTATCCTTGGATTTTTCTCTTATCTTCTCCTTTGATCTTCCCTATCTTTCGTTCACAGTCAAGATCTCAGACTTAGGGTCTCCCTTGCAGATCTTCTCCCTTTGCTCATTTGATCTGAGCACACCAACAACCTCTTCATAGTCTAGGGTCTCCTTCCCATAAACTAAAGTTGTTATGAGACCATCATATGAACCTGGGAGAGAACATAATTGCAACAATGCCCGATCTTCACATCCAAACTCATCACCTCAGAACACACCTGATTGGACCTTTGGATATGTGCAACAAGATCTCCACCTTCAGACATCCTCAGACTATACAACTGTTTCTTCAACCACAGCTTGTTCATCATGTTCTTTTCCATGTATGTATTCACCAGTCTCTCCCAGAGCCCCTTTGCCATAGTCTCTATGCAAACCTCGAGCAAAACCTCATCAACAAAGCACATTCGAATTGTGCTAAAAGCAATTTCTTTAACTCTTCCCAATCCTCAATACTGATCTTTTTCGGCCTTTCTTTTATCAAGACCTTATAGATCCTCTGCTGAGCCAATAAGTCCTTTACTCTTTGCTGCCATAGAGTAAAGTTTTTCTTACCATCAAACTTCTCAAAATCCACCTTGAATCCACTTGATCCATGACTTCAAACAAGTCAAGAACAGATCCCTAACACCCTTCACAATCACACACTAGTAAAACCATCCTTCACAGAAGATCTAACTAACCCTAGATCCTCTTTCCAAACTTCTGTATCATCGTTCCTTCATATAAATAATCTCCATCTCAATCTAAAGATAACCACGAAGCAAACTAGAAGTTTTAAGATAAAACCTGGTGCAACAAATCCTAGATTTAGTAAATCCTAGGTGTCTTCCTTCCTTCCATGCAATGCCGCTCTGATACCAAATGTTGAGAATATGTGCTCTTCCCATATGGATCGATGTGACCGTCGGTGATTAGCCAAGCAATAAGAAAGTACTTCTTAGAGATCTCTATGGAAGCACGATCAAATAAATCAAGAAATAGAGAAGAAGAGATTTTCGAAAGAAAGGAATTTTTATTTAGTATGTTTCAGCACCCTTACAACCTTGACCTATTTTTAGTATATATACTTTACAAAGGGTCAAGCCCAAGCTCATAGAAAAATTCTCTAAATTCAAACAACTCACGTACACAATATAATAACCTACGAAAATTGAGTTGGTCCAGTTTTAGACTGAGCTGGCTAATCTACAACTGGGTCGGCTTAGTTTGGGATTGAGTTGACCCAGTTGTGTATTATGCCAACAGTCCAAAAATGTTGCTTTCTATCTGAAGTTTCCTCTGAGACCTAGCTAATCCAGTTCTGGACTGAGCCGACCCAGTTTCCAACTGAGTCGGCTCAGTCTCAGAGTGAGCTGGTCTAGTTTCTAAACTTTACTATTGAGACTGATTCTTCTTCTGGCTTACTTTCATTTTCCTATGACCTATCTTCTCATATTTTCAAGACTTGCGAGTGCCACTTTTGAGCTCACAAGTCCACGGAAGGAGCCAGGGTGTTGGCTCTAAGAATTTTAGGGGCTTGGTTGGTGCTTCAAAGATCTGAGATTCAAGATGGAGGAAGAAACCAAAGCCAAAGAATCAAGACTATTGAAAGGGTTATTTTTGCAGGTTAGTTAGCTCAGTCTAAAATTGGATCGGCTAAGCCTTAGAGGATAGGCCAAATAGAGAGGAGCGCGTTCGAGACTACAGCATGGCACGCAACTAGGTCGGCCCAGTCTAAAACTAAGTCGACCTAGTCTATCGGCTCAGTGCTGAGACTAAGCCAGCTCAGTGCTGAGAGTAGAGCTATGTGAGGATCTATTTAGGGCTAGGATAGGGACTTATCATAGGGGTTTTAAGGCCTGGTTTGATAGGTCTTAAGGGGGCTAACTCGTATATGGGTCGAACTTAGATCTAGAGGATGAGAGCATGGAAGACATGAGTATACATGGGCTTGATGAGTGCTATCATATATTAAGTTAGCCAGGAAAGTTTTTGGTTGGGCCTAACAGCTGTGTATAAATACATAGATTATATTAGGATTTTCAAGGGTGCAATCAATACAGATCTTTTCTTTCTTCAACCTCTCTTCTCTCTTCTCTCTAGAGTAGTTGCCCTAGGTTCCTGAAGAAGTCCTAGAGAGAGGGGGCACCTTCCTCAAGCCTAAGAAGGAAGGTGCCACAACATAGATCTAGGTGATGGATCTATGATACACTGCCTTAGAGAACATCAAAGGTCTCCTGTGATCCATGCTAAAGATCAGGGGCTTCCACAACATGGCATGAGAACTAGGTGATGCCAAGATGATGTGCCAATTGAAGGAAAATCCTGATTTCCCGGTCCAGGTTCGTCCAGATCTGATTAGATCAAGAGATATATTTCAAAAATTTTCTCTTGATCTCAATCAGATCTTGATATGTTTCAGATCTGATTCTTATTATTTTAATAAATAAAATAAAATAAGATAAATTAAATCAAATTTAATTTACCTGATTTGGGTAATCATATTACCCTATAGATGATCCTGATTGCAGCGGAAGGTTCTGGATCTTAGCCACGCAAGCGCCTGGCCTCTACCGGTATCCACTCGGGTTGGATCTGGAGATCCTCTTCTTCTCTATCACATCTCCAAAAATTAGATCTGGATCTGATCTTGGAGGATCTTCAAAACTCTTTGAAGATCTGCAGTTGTTCTTTGCAGCAGCGCAGCCTTCTTGCTTTTGATCGCCTTTCCTTGATCTAAATCGCACCAACCTAAGTCCAAAACACCTTTTGGACGTGGAGAGCAAGTGGAGAAGAAGCTATGGCATGGAGAAGGAGGGGAGAGGCAGCCTTGGGGCGTGGGGTTTCTCAATTGCATTCACTTAGGATTAGGGTTGGGCGCAGGGTCTTATTTATAGACCTCTTGTGATCCAACTCCTCTTCCTCTCCAACCAATCACAACCTTTGTGAAATCAGATCTAAATCTGATTGGTTGGAATAGAGACCCCTGGATTCCTCCTTAGAGGGCACCTAAGACCAGTCAAACTGGATTCTTAGTAGAACTCTGATTGGAATCCAAAAGGGAGTGGAGTCCCTTGTCCAACAAGGACTCCTAGGCGCCTCCTACTTGGGCTCACGCCACCCTTGGCGTGCGCCCTTCTCCTTGCCAGGTTCTGGCAGGGGGACAGGCCCCCACCAGCTCTCCAATAGGTGCATGACATGTGGTCAAAAGTCAAAGGGTGAATGGTCAACATTTGACCAGTCAAAGGTAGACTTTTGACCAAAGTCAAAGAACAAGAAATGGCAGGTGACCAAAAATGGCAGGTAATGTCTTACAAAATAAGACAACCTATTCTAACTTGGACAACCTCTAGTCAGACCATATGAAGGCCTCTGATTGAGCACAAACTCCTTTGGCTCAGTCAGGACAACTTATTTATGATAGTAAAAGAAGAACGTTAGGTTCAATCGAGTGCTAGCACGATTTTCCTTGAACCTAATTGAATCTCATTCGGATCAATTGAACTAGATCAGTTCAATTGATGATCACCAGATTCAAATCCTTGTTTGTGTGACCCAGTTAGGTTCAGTTCTGTATGGTAATGGGATATGTCATGATCTCTATCATAGACATCATCGAAACTCCTTTCGATGGATCAGAACTCTTCTGATTCGAACAGCTAGAATGATCGATCATCTAAATCATTCTAATTGCTCCCAAAATCCACCAGTGACACCTAGCAGTATATGGTGGCAACCCATCAGAGCTGAATGTGAACCTCTTGGTGCAGCTACCTGTGTGATTAAGTTCTTCTATCTTGAGCCCTGATCAGATTAGGTTAAGGTGAACTCGTCAAACCCTAGTCTCTGTCATATGATGTAATCATTCGATTCGAGTCCAATGTGAAAATCTAAATAGAAATTTTTTCTATTATTTCACTCTACCATGGCCATGGATTTCTGGACTTGATTCTCATGATCATCATAGGGCTACTCCTCTACCACCGAGGTAGATAGATTCCCTCTTGATGCAATCCAGTTCCTACAATGAACATGCTATAGCCAACATACACCTCAGGGTTTCCATATGGCTAGGAGACCGAGTTAATGGTGTAGTCAAACTATAACACCCTCAAGGTGAACTGCCGATGCACCTCAGGTCAAAGAATCAGACACACTACTGCAGCATCGAGTCAGTCATTGACGAGAAGGTAGACTTCCTAATGACTACTCGAGGTGGTCACGCTCAGTGCCCTCGTTCTCTAACGAGTACCTGTACTCTCGCTCCGGTGTCTCCACACCGTAGACTCAAGACTCATCTACTAAAGAGAAGCGATCGTACACCAACCTTCCGGATCAATCACCATCCTCGTGATGATCCTATGGTCAGGAGCTATTTATGAGTTAATAATGATTATTCATGTCTTAAATTTACAACTCTTGAAAATATGAATTATCATTACCATTAACTCAAAGGATGTATCACAGACACTAAATACACATATGTGATAGAAAATAACCCATTTCATTAATTATAGTCAAAATTATAATTTTGCCCCTAGAAGTGTATTACAAGTGTCAGCCAATTCTGGCTTCTAGGGCACATATATCTAACAATCTCCCACTTGTCCTAAAGCCAATTGGCTACAAGTCTAAGTTCCATCTTCTCAAGGTGGGCTTCGATCTTCTGCTGGCCCAACGGCTTTGTAAGTGGGTCTGCCACATTATCTGCGGAGTTGACTCTCTTGACCTCAACGTAACCTTTCTCAAGGTAATCGCGGATGAGATGGTATCACCGTTTGCTTGGAACTCTTCCAGCACAAATAGTCTGCCAGATGTCGACTTTCGATCATGATTCACACAACAGACTAGATGTCATTTCGATCATCTACATCGACATGAAGTCCGAGTCTGTGTATCCCTGGACCAGGAGTTCTCCGTTACCAAAGACCAACATCATATCCTTAGTTCTTCTCAAGTACTTAAGGATACATTTCACAGAAGTCCAGTGTTCTTCACCTGGATTTGACTGATATCTGCTTGTGACACTCACAGCATGGGCTATATCAGGTCGTGTACATAGCATGGCATACATGAGGCTCCCTATTGCAGAAGCATAAGGGATCTTGCTCATGCGTTCTATTTCCTCAGGTGTGCTGGGGCACATCTTCTTGGAAAGATGAATACCATGTCTGAAGGATATTAATCCCCTCTTAGAGTTTTTCCATACTAAACCTCTTTAGTACTTCCTCTATGTACATCTTCTGTGAAAGTCCTAGCATCCTATTCGGTCTATCCCTATAGACCTTAATTCCTAGAAATAAAGGATGCTTCACCTAGGTCTTTCATGGAGAATTCCTTGGACAACCACATCTTGACTGATGTCAACATGGGAATATCATTCCCAATAAGGAGGATGTCATCCACGTACAATACGAGAAAGACAACAGTGCTCCCACTGACCCTTTTGAAAACACACAATGGTTCTCTTCATTTTTTGATGAAACCAAACTTTTTGATCACATCATTGAAACGAGTGTTCCAGCTCCGAGATGCTTGCTTAAGTCCATATATGGACCTTTGCAGCTTGCAAACCTTGTGATCAGTATCACTGGATGTGAAACCTAGCGGCTGTTCCATATAGATATCTTCCTCAAGATATCCATTTAGGAATGTCGTTTTCACGTCCATTTGCCATATTTCATAATCGAAATAGGCTGCAACGGCAAGCAATGTGCGGATGGATTTTAGCATAGCTACCGGGAAAAGGTATCCTGATAGTCAATGCCTTCACGTTGACTATAACCTTTTGCCACCAGTCTAGCCTTGAATGTCTCCACATTCCCATCTGCACCAATCTTTCTCTTGAAGATCCATTTACACCCAATAGGTTACTATACCTTCTGGTGGATCTACCAAGGTCCATACTTGGTTTGAGTGCATCGAGTCGATCTCTGACTTCATTGCCTCAAGCCATTTCTCGGAGTCGATATCTGATATCGCCTCGTTGTAGGTTTTGGGATCATCACCATGAGCACCATTACCTATGAGGAACATTTCCTCTACGTCCTCTGAAATAATACCTAAGTATCTTTCAGGGGGACGGGAAACTCTTTTCCGATCTATGAGGTGGAGGAGGTAGTGTTCTTATTGGCTCAACCTGATTTGGTTCCACTTGGTCCTTAGCTCGTTGTGCTTGTGAGACTTTCTCATCAAGCTTAATCTGCTTTCCAATGCCGCTATCTTGAATAAACTATTTTTCAAGAAATATGGCATGTCGACTCACAATCACATTGTGGTCTTCTGGAATGTAGAAATAGTATCCTAATGACTCTTTAGGATATCCTATGAATCGAGCTCTAAAGGACCTAAACTCTAACTTGTCCGCTTGTTGTCTTTTGACATAGCCGGAACAACCCCAAATTCTGAGATGACTCAGACTTGGTTTCTTACCGTGCCATATCTCATACGGTGTGGTAGGAACGGTTTTAGAGGAAACCCTATTCAATAAATAGATTGAAGTTAATAATGAATGTCCCCAAAGAAAATCAGGGAGGTCTGTGAAGCTCATCATGGATCGAACCATATCCAATAGAGTCTGATTTCTCCGTTCTGAAACCCCGTTGAGTTGAGGTGTTCCTGGTGGAGTCCATTGAGAGACTATGCCATTTTTCTTAAGATAGTCTAGGAATTCCCGGCTAAGGTATTCACCTCCTCGATCTGATCGAAGAACCTTAATGGGTTTTTTAGTTTGTTTTTCTACTTCATGTCTGAATTCTTTGAACTTTTCAAAGGCTTCAGACTTGTGTCTCATAAGATACACATACCCATACCTAGACAGATCATCGGTAAAGGTAATGAAAGTAGACAAAATTGCCTCTAGCCAGCACATCGAATGGGCCGCACACATCAGTATGTACTAGGGCAAGGAGATCTGTGGCCCTCTTCCCCATGTCCTACAAAAGGGAGTTTAGTCATTTTGCCTTGAAGACAAGATTCACAAGTTGGATATGACTCAAAAGTCAATGGACTCAATAGCCCATTTTTCTCCAATTTGTTAATCCTATCTTCTGCTATATGACCTAATCTCAGGTGCCATAGATATCTGTCGTTTGGACTATCCCTAGGTCGTTTGGCATTCACGTTTTGCTCGATAGTTAAAATAGGTACATCAATATGTAACTGATAAAGACCATTAATAAGGAAACCATTTGCAATTTTATTTCTTTCATAAAGAATGTTACAATGGTCCTTAAAGAAGGTAATCACATAACCTTCTTGTGCTAAGCATGAAACAGAAATCAAATTCCTGCTAGCTGCAGGCACATAATAACAGTCTTTTAAAACTAAGTCTAAACCAGATGGTAATCACAAGAGGGTATGTTCCCACGGCTACTGCAGCAACTCTTGCTCCATTACCGACGCGTAGGATCATATCTCCATCCCTCAGCCTCCTGCTATCCTCAAGACCCTGCATAGAAGTGCACAGATGAGCACTAGAACCAGAGTCAAGCACCCAACTGGATGCAGAAGAAACCGTAAGGTTAGACTCAATAACGAGCATACCTCCAGAAGGACCTTCCTTCTTGTTCTTTAGGGTGGCCAGGTAAGTAGGGCAGTTCCGCTTCCAATGGCCGTCGCTGTTGCAATGGAAATACTTTCCTTTGACATCGGCCTTTTTCTTCGGCTCTGCCTTCTTCTTCTTTGATCCTTCCACCTTTTGCTTTTTCACAGACTTCTTTTTCTTTCCATAAGACTTTCTTTTGGAAGAAGTCCGTTCTATAGCAAGAACTGAGCCTTTAGAACCTTTCATAGAAAGCTCAGCGGTAACCAGCATATTCATCAACTCGGCCAAGGAATTTTGAAGTTTATGCATGTGGTAATTCATGATGAATTGCCCATATGCATCAGTCAAGGATTGCAAAATAATATCGTTCTGCAATCCAAGTCCAACTTCACACCGAGCTTCTCAAGCTCTTCCATGTCCTTGATCATTGTCAGACAGTGATCTTGGACTGACTGCCCATCACGCATCTTAGCCTTAAAAAGTTATTTTGTGACTTGATATTTGGCTGCGCGACTCTGTTCACCAAACATCTCCTGTAGGTGAGCCAACATTTGGCGAGCAGTCCCGATATCTTCATGTTGGCGCTGGAGCTCATCAGACATCGAGCCCAACATGTAGTATCTGGCCTTATTGTCTTCGTCAATCCATTTTTCCAGAGATGCTCTCTGTTCAATGGATGGACGAGCTGGTAAGGTGGGAGGGTCCTGGTCCAAAACATGTGTTAACTTCTCTGAACCCAAAACAATTTTATAGTTCCTGAGCCAATCTTTATAATTGGGTCCAGTCAGTCTATGTGTGTCTAGGATACGTGCCAGTGGGTTGGACGCAGACATTTTCCTGTAGAGAGTCAAAGATTCTAGTTAGATACTGTAATTTTGACTTGACCAATTTGTTTAGGGATTTTATTTTTAAACAAATTAGCTCCCACTATTTTCTCGGAATCCCTACACTCCCTCTGTAGAGATGCGAAAATCTCCGTGATTAATGATTTCTAGTGGGTGGTGCGGTCTCACCAACTGACTCATCACCTCACCTAACAGTTATTGGTGATGGGTTAGCCAATGAGTGAACAACTCTTGTTCAATGATTCTCTAATCATGGTGCACCCAAACTTGGTCTCTAATTCATGAATCTAACCATATCCGGAATATTGATCCACTCCTTAGTTAAGTCAGACCCACCATTTGCATGGACTGGGTTCCTAATTGGGTCTCTCACCGTATCCGAGAATATTGAGCCCAACTCATCCTCCAGCCCATAGCATCCAATGCCTAATAGACATGGTTGCGTCTTCCCGGTGCAACTGAGCCACTGTATCCAGCCGAGAACAATCAACCCCGGGAAGGGCCCGCACGTCTACAATGGTGGAAGACCTCAGACTTAATCTTTTCTTAGGAAGAATTGATTCAGGTCTCATTAAACTAGACTTGGCTTAGTCATAACAATTATGACTAACCTAGTGGCATGGGTTAGCTCGGATTATTGACCACCTCAGATCAGAACTGTGTCAATAGATATGGCCAGGTAAGTGAGACCGGTGGAAGGAATATGCCGTTAACTCGCACAAGAATGCATTCAGGTCGAGTAGCTTCCAATTAAAACCAGTCGGTCGTCTGTGCCAAACTTACCTTAGACACCAAATTGTTGAGTCAGAACCAATTGGGTTAGCCTACAATCCAGACTCTAACCTTCGAGCCTAATTAGGTCTTGCTTGATCGTGACTCGATCTTGACCCAGACTTAATCCTATTAGGCTGGTCAATTTAAGCATTGTTGATCCCATCTAACCAACTCTTGATTCGGTTTGATCAACCGCTTAGACCTAATTGAGCTACCCAAGCCCGAACCCAGTATTATGAATATGTCTTAGATCTGAAATTCTCAATTTTAGACCTAATTGATATTCCATAAACTTAATTCTTAATTAAGTTGGGTTCATAAACAAAATATGCACAATAAATCCTAGGGTTTCAGGATCTAGGGTTTTGCAGAAAGTAAGTTTTGGGTTTCTGATTAAGGACGAACACGCAGCACCCCTACACATCATAAGAACACCCCATCGAATGGGAAGAGAGGGCCTTTAAATCCTTCTTCGTTCTTATGATCGGACGGCCAAGAGGAACGCCTTAATCAGGAACATGTAAATCTACAAAACAGTTATAGATCTATATCATATATCTCATATACAAATTTAGATCTAATCATGGCATATTTTGCATACATCTCATGTATCAAATCATGCATGTTTTCAAATCTAAATTATCTCATAATAATCTAAAAAATTAGATTTAAATTGATCTAATCAAAATAAATTCTAATCTAGACAATTATGTAGAACTATTCTACAACTAGTCTAGACATGCATCAATCATATCTCATATGATATTTAAAATTAAATAATTTTTTATTTGCTGTTTATCAGATGTTATTATAACACTTATAATATCAGTAAATAAGAAGATCTAAAATATAATTTAATCAGATTAAATCAAAGACATGCAAAACTATTCTATAGAACTATTCTATTCTAGAACTAGTCATGCATATCTTCATGTTCTTAGATCCAAATCATTTAATTTTAATTTTTCTGATTTCAGATCTGATCACATCTCATGTGACATCTGAAATCACTTTATTTTCTAATTAAAATAAAATTAAAATCAGATCTAAACAATTTAGAACCATGGCTCTGATACCAGTTGAAGGGAAATCCTGATTTCCCGGTCCAGGTTCGTCCAGATCTGATTAGATCAAGAGATATATTTCAAAAATTTTCTCTTGATCTCAATCAGATCTTGATATGTTTCAAATCTGATTCTTATTATTTTAATAAATAAAATAAAATAAGATAAATTAAATCAAATTTAATTTACCTGATTTGGGTAATCCTATTATCCTGTAGATGATCCTGATTGCAGCGGAAGGTTCTGGATCTTAGCCACGCAAGCGCCTGGCCTCTACCGGTATCCACTCGGGTTGGATCTGGAGATCCTCTTCTTCTCTATCACACCTCCAAAAATCAGATCTGGAGGATCTTCAAAACTCTTTTGAAGATCTGCAGTTGTCCTTTTGCAGCAGCGCAGCCTTCTTGCTTTTGATCGCCTTTCCTTGATCTGAATCGCACCAACCTAAGTCCAAAACACCTTTTGGACGTGGAGAGTAAGGGGAGAAGAAGCTATGGTGTGGAGAAGGAGGGGAGAGGCAGCCTTGGGGCATGGGGTTTCTCAATTGCATTCACTTAGGATTAGGGTTGGGCGCAGGGTCTTATTTATAGACCTCTTGTGATCCAACTCCTCTTCCTCTCAACCAATCACAACCCTTTGTGAAATCAGATCTAAATCTGATTGGTTGGAATAGAGACCCCTGGATTCCTCCTTAGAGGGTGCCTAAGACCAGTCAAACTGGATTCTTAGTAGAACTCTGATTGGAATCCAAAAGGGAGGTGGAGTCCTTGTCCAACAAGGACTCCTAGGCGCCTCCTACTTGGGCTCACGCCACCCTTGGCGTGCGCCCTTCTCCTTGCCAGGTTCTGGCAGGGGGACAGGCCCCCACCAGCTCTCCAATAGGTGCATGACATGTGGTCAAAAGTCAAAGGGTGAATGGTCAACGTTTGACCAGTCAAAGGTAGACTTTTGACCAAAGTCAAAGAACAAGAAATGGCAGGTGACCAAAAATGGCAGGTAATGTCTTACAAATAAGACAACCTATTCTGACTTGGACAACCTCCAGTCAGACCATATGAAGGCCTCTGATTGAGCACAAACTCCTTTGGCTCAGTCAGGACAACTTATTTATGATAGTAAAAGAAGAACGTTAGGTTCAATCGAGTGCTAGCACGATTTCCTTGAACCTAATTGAATCTCATTCAGATCAATTGAACTAGATCAGTTCAATTGATGATCACCAGATTCAAACCCTTGTTTGTGTGACCCAGTTAGGTTCAGTTCTGTATGGTAATGGGATATGTCATGATCTCTATCATAGACATCATCGAAACTCCTTTCGATGGATCAGAACTCTTCTGATTCGAACAGCTAGAATGATCGATCATCTAAATCATTCTAATTGCTCCCAAAATCCACCAGTGACACCTAGCAGTATATGGTGGCAATCCATCAGAGCTGAATGTGAACCTCTTGGTGCAGCTACCTGTGTGATTAAGTTCTTCTATCTTGAGCTCCGATCAGATTAGGGTTAAGGTGAACTCGTCAAACCCTAGTCTCTGTCATATGATGTAATCATTCGATTCGAGTCCAATGTGAAAATCTAAATAGAAACTTTTTCTATTATTTCACTCTATCATGGCCATGGATTTCTGGACTTGATTCTCATGATCATCATAGGGCTTCTCCTCTACCACCGAGGTAGATAGATCTCTTCTTGATGCAATCCAGTTCCTACAATGAACATGCTATAGCCAACATACACCTCAGGATTCCATATGGCTAGGAGACCGAGTAATGGTGTAGTCAAACTATAACACCCTCAAGGTGAACTACCGATGCATCTCAGATCAAAGAACCAGACACACTACTGCAGCATCGAGTCAGTCATTGACGAGAAGGTAGACTTCCTAATGACTACTCGAGGTGGTCACGCTCAGTGCCCTCGTTCTCTGACAAGTACCTGTACTCTCGCTCCGGTGTCTCCACACCATAGACTCAAGACTCATCTACTAAAGAGAAGCGATTGTACACCAACCTTTCGGATCAATCACCATCCTCGTGATGATCCTATGGTCAGGAGCTATTTATGAGTTAATAATGATTATTCATGTCTTAAATTTTCAACTCTTGAAAATATGAATTATCATTACCATTAACTCAAAGGATGTATCACAGACACTAAATACACAGGTGTGATAGAAAATAACCCATTTCATTAATTATAGTCAAAATTACAATTTTGCCCCTAGAAGTGTATTACAAGTGTCAGCCAATTCTGGCTTCTAGGGCACATATATCTAACACCAATAATTGGTATCAAAGTGATACCAGATTTCTATCGATTGATATTAGAGCTAGATGGTGTGTGGAAGCTAAGGAGAAGTCATATAGGATGAAATCATGAATTTGCATGAGTATTCCATAATATGTCTTAGATCTATCTTTATTATTATTGTGGTTTGGCCAATCGAGAGTAGTAGGTTGAAGCTGGAGGCTGAGATGATTAAAGAAAAGGATTTTTCTAGGATGGAAGGTTTGGATGCATGATTTGCTGGTTGGTCTTGGTGTAAATATCAAGGTGTATGATAGTAGACAAGGCATGGAGCGCTGGAGTGCTATAGTAGCATTTTCTTGGAGATGCAGGATTGAGAGAGGTTCGACGATGTAGCAGTCAAGAAAGGTATCTCAGCAGAAAGGGCATCGGAGTTATCTTGAAAGATGGGCAGTGTGGGGCTGTTAAAGAGAAGTTTTTCAAGGAATAATGATCAAAGGAAGGCTAAAGAAGCGACTATATGTCCTTCGATTGTAGGAAGGAAGGAAAGTAGTCGAAGATGTATTCAATAGTTTGACCAGAGCATGGATTTATGGATCCTTGGGGATGATGGAGATGGATGATCCATGAAAGTCTAGTAGATTAGGATTGGGTGGTTGTAAAGTGGTGCAGAGATGAGTCAAGGAGCACCATAGAGCTATAGGAGCACTACCTTGGAGGCACCGAGGCTGAGAGAGGCTCGGTGGTGCAGCAACCAAGAAAGGTATCTTAGTAAAGAGTGTCAAGAGCATCTCAGTGAGACTGGGAGTAGATCTTAGGAAGAGTTAGAAGGTTTCAGAGAGCGCTAGGAGATCTCAGATAGTCGGGAGTGTCCTAGATCAGGTTTCTTCTGTAGGAGCACCAGGAAGAGTCGTAGTTCAACGGAGGATGGTTTGTGTACAGTAAGAGAGGACCTAGATACCTATGAGGAGGTAGTGTCGAGATGAGTCAGGAAGGGCTGGAGTGCTGCAGGAGCGCTACCCTAGAGGCATAGGGCCTGAGAGGGGCTTGGTGGTGCAGCAGTCGAAGGAGATATCTTAGTAGAGAGTATCAAGAGGCATCTTAGAGAGATCGAAGATAGGTCATAGGGAGAGCCATGGAGTCTCGAGAGCCTCAAGATGAGGTAGGTGGGTCTAAGCCTAAGATAAGATTTAAGCTATAGTTCCTCTAGATGCAACTAAAGCGATGGCTGGTGCAGGGGTAGAAGAGGAGATGGCTAGGGTGGAATTTTTTAGGATTCAGTCGCTGGATTTAGATGAGTTGGATGAGCTCTTAGGTTTTGAAGGTGCCCATGAGTTATGGAGGTATCCGAGATGGCTTCAAAGAGGGCCACAGAGTGTGGAGGGTTTGAAGAGGCAGCGATGGTGTTCGAGCTGCAGCGGTAGGCTCAGCAGTGCAGTATTGAGTGATTGGCCTCAAGGGACTCGCTGATAGAGTTAACTTCTGCGACATCAGATGGAATTCGAATATAGGTGGAGCTCTGTAGTCGTGGCTTCACAAGTGGAAAGAAAATTTGGCATGAGTTCAGAGCTGAGGGTCAGTGTCGGTGATGCACAGTTCTTGGTGGAGTGGCATGTGCAGGTGGATAGGCATAGCTCTGAGGAGATTGTGTCAGGTGGTATAGCACATGCTAGTGCAGAAATGCTATAGGTTCTCCAAGAAAGTCTAGAGAAAGTGATGCAGTTGCTAAGTAGAAGAGATCCTACAATTTTAGGATGGTGCCAAGAAGCAAGCATAGGTCTTCAATGGTGGATGCGGTCATCCCAAAGGTCTCAAAGGTGCATAACAGCTGAAGAGGATTGGTGGAGGTGATGTTTGCACAGTTGCTATTAGGGTGCGCATCTATAGCGGGAGTGTATTGCCAAGGGGTTTGCCAAGGCTTGGGGAACCAAGGTGGAGATTGTGAGGATTGATGGTGCTCCCAAGCCTTAGGAGGCCACGAGAGGAGCCAGGATGTTGGCTCCGAAGATTCCAGGGGCTTGGTTGATGCTTCAGAGATTTAGGATTTAAGATAGAGCAAGAAACCAAAACTGAAGAATCAAGACTATAGAAAGGATCATTTCTATAGGTTAGCTGGCTCAGTCTGAAATTGGGTCGGCTAAGTCTCAAAGGATAGGCCAAATAGAGATGAGCGCGTTTGAGATTGCGGCATAGCACACAATTGGGTTGGCTCAGTTGGCTCAGTCTAAAATATAGCCGACCCAATCTTAGGTTAGCCAGCTTAGCGCTGAGATTGAGTCGGCTCAGTCTACGGGCAGAGCTACGCAAGGGTCTGTTTGGGGCTAGGATAGAGACTTATCCTAAGGATCTTAAGGCCTACTTTAAGAGGTCTTAAGGGGGCTAACTCATGTATGGGTTGGGCTTAGATCTAGAGGATAAGAGCATGGGGGACATAGGTGTACATGGGCTCGATGAGTGCTATCATGTATTGGGTTAGCCAGAAAAGTTTTTGATCGGGCCTAATGGCTATGTATAAATACATAGGTTGTATTAGGATTTTCAAGGATGCAATCGATACAGATCTTTTCTCCATTCAACCTCTCTTCTCTCTAGCGTAGTTACCCTAGATTTCTAAAGAAGTCCAAGAGAGAGGGGGCACCTTCCTTAAGCCCTAGGAGGGAGATTCTCCAGCATAGATCTAGGTGATGGATTTATGATACGCTATCTTAGAGAATGTCAAAGGTCTCCTATGGTCCATGCTAAAGATCAGGGGCTTCCGCAGTATGGCATGAGAGTTAGGTGTTGCCAAGATGATGCGCCAATAATTGGTATCAGAGCGATATTAGATTCCTAATAGGAAGAAGGGCATGCACCGCTCGATTGATTTTGAGACAAAGTGATTCAAAAATACCACCTTCCCTATTAAGCGCTGATTTTTTTTATTGATTTTGGGGCAGTCATCTCCTGGATGGCTTAGATCCTTTTCAGATTAGCTTCGATACCTCGCCTCGACACCATGAATCCTAGGAATTTCTCTGAGGTTACTCCAAAGGCGCACTTGATCGGGTTCGACTTCATCTTATATCTCTGGAGGGCATTAAAGATCTCTTTAAGATCAGCAATGTGATTTGCAGAGGTTCAGCTTTTGACAAGCATGTCATTTACAGAGATCTTCATATTGCAGTCGATCTGCTCTCTGAAGATTTTATTGACCAGGTACTGGTAGATTGTGCCTGCATTTTTGAGCCCAAAAGGCATGACCCTACAACAATAGAGATCATGATCAATAATAAAAGCAATTTTTTTCTCATCCTTTGGTGCCATCCGAATTTGGTTGTAGCTGGAGAAGGCATCCATGAAGGTGAGGAGCTCATGGCCTGAAGTAGCATCCATCAGTTGATCAATTCTAGGCAAAGGGTAGCCATCCTTTGGACAAGTCTTGTTCAACTTTTTAAATTCTATGCACATTCTTTACTTGCCATTTGCCTTCTTGATCAGGACTATATTACAGACCCAACTTGGATAGTTGACTTCTCATATGAACCCAGCTTTGAGAAGTTTGTCTACTTCTTCTGCTATAGCCTTCTATCTTTCTGGTGCATGGTCCTGAATTTTTCCTTTACTGGCCTATATTTGGGATCAACAGCCAGTTGATGTTTCATAACTTTGATATCAATTCCTGGCATATGCATGGGAACCCAAGCGAAGACATCAGCATTCTTCTGTAGGAAGGTGATGAGCTGCTTTTGAACTTCTTCTCTTAAGTTGGAGCTGATCTGCACAGTATGTTCTGCATTCCCATCATTTAGAGGGACGGCCACAAGGTCTTCCATGGGTTCGTCCCACTCCTTAATAAGGTCGTCATGGACATCCAACCCATCAACTAGGCAAGGGTTGGATTGGCCGTGCTTTTGCAGAGCAATTAAGTAGTAGTGTCTTGCCAGGGTTTGATGTCCTCCAATCTCCCCAATTTCATTGCTCATTAGGAACTTCACTTTCAAGTAATAGGTTGATACCACAGCTCAGAGTGCATTTAAACTAGGTCGGTTGAGAATTGTATTGTATGCAGACGGAGCCTTTACTACTCGAAAGTCAACCTGTGCCTTAGCTTGCTTTGGATATTGCCCTACAGCCACAGTCAATGTTATTATCCCTTCAACTAGCATAGTATCGCCAGTGAAGCCCACCAATGGAGAATTCATAGGCCCCAGGTGATTATTAGGTATGAACATTTTGGAAAAAGCATTATAAAATAAGACATCAGCAGAGCTTTCATTATCTACCAAAATGTGGCGTACATCATAGTTAGCAATGTTCAAAGAAATTACAACTACGTCATTGTGTGGGAATTGAACCCCTTGGGAATCCTCATTGGTGAAGGTTATGGGCTCTTCAGTCCTCCACTTCTTTATAAGCTCTGCAAATCCTTATCAAAGTCCCTTAGAGATGGTATTGATGATACCAAGGGGTGGTCGATCTTCTTGCTGCTCCTTCCTTCTTGGTGGTTTTGGTGGTGGAGGGATCTCGACTGATCCTCCCATCCTTTAGGTCGGTACCATAGAAATCGATCGAGTCTGCCTCGCTTGATGAGCTCCTCGATCTCATCTTGGAGCTGAATGCATTCTTCAGTATCATGACCGTGGTCATGATGGTAGAGATAGTACTTATTAGGATTATGCCTATCGGGATGAGTGCGCATCCTCTCTGGCCTCGATAGCTGCTCCTTAATCTCCATCAATACCTTAGTCTTGGGAGCATTGAGGGGAGCATAAATATGGAACCTTCTGGAGGGAGAGCTTTGTCATGCCCTTCTGTCAAGTCTCCTTTGCCTCCGAGCCCGAGGAGGGGTCAGGGCTCGTTTGCACTCAGGGAGAGTTTGGGAGTGCGATCAAGTTTCACTTGATCTTCCTTCAGTAGCAGGCTTGCTCGATTCACCCACATGCCACTCTACTATGGCTTCACCATCCTTGGCCTTAAAGGCCTCCTCCACCCGAGCATAACCATCAGCCCAAGCCGGTATATTAGCAAAATTCCTAGGATACTTCTTCTTCAGAAAGAATAGTAGATCATTCTTCTGAAGGCCGCCTTTTAGTACGACCATTACAATAGATTGGTCCAAGTTTTGGACCTCCAGAGCAGTAGTGTTGAAGCGAGTGATGTAGGCTCAGATGGACTCCTCTTCCTTCTATTTGATGTTGATGAGAGAGTTTGAGCCTCGTTGAGGGCATCGACTGCTAATAAAATGAGCCATAAATTGATGGCTCATCTGATCAAAAGAGAAGATGGTACCCGACTTAAGAGTCGAGTATCGGTTTCTTGCAGCTTCCTTCAAAGTGAATGGAAAAGCTCAGCACAGAATGACATCTAATATGCCATGGAGCAGCATCATGGTCTGAAAGATCTTTAGGTGGTCAACCAGATCAGTAGTCCCATCATAGCTCTCAAATTAAGGGAGCTTGAAGTTCGGTGGGATTGGCTTCTACATGATTTGCTAGGTGAAAGAAGGGTCGATGCAGATGTCATTGCTGTGAACGGAGGGAGTGCGGCGGAGTTCTTCAATCTATTGATTCATTTCTTACAGCTTTTGGTCTAGGAGGTGAAGGAAAAAATTTATTTTCTCATATCAGGTTCGTTCAAATCTAATTTGACCAAGAAAAATATTTCAAAATTTTTTTTCTTAGATCTAAATCAGATCTGATACCTTTTAGATCTAATTTGATGGATCTAATAAAATTAAAAAATAAATTAAATTAGATTTAATTTATATCTTGTTCTTGGGTAATCTTATTATCCTATGATGATCCTGCTGATTGCCTGAGGTTCTGGATGTAGCCATGTAATCGCCTAACCTCTACCAATATCCACTTGGGCAGGATTTGGATATCTCCTCCTTTTCAATTTTTTCTCTAAATATCAGATCTGGATCTGATTTTGAAGGTCTTCAAAATAACTTTTGAAGATCTGATGTTGTTTCTTGCAGCAGTGCTGCCTTCTTCCTTTCTTGTCGCCTTTTTCTTATCTGGATCACACCAAACTGAAGCCCAAAGCCCCTTGGGCATGGAGAGGAGAGAGGGGATTAGAGGTAGGCATGAAGGAGAGAGGGAGATGGCTTTGTGGAGTGGGCAAGGGGAGAACCTCACTAAACCTAGGCGCAGATAGGGTTTATATAGATCCTGCTGCGCCATGTAGTGCCACATCATCCCGACCAATCACGTCTCTTCATCCAAGTAGATCTAAATCTGATTGATGGGATGACATCACCTAATCCAATCAGATGAGAGTCCCTCTCCAACATCCTTAGGTGGCAGCAAGACTGGTCAAAGTGGAGTCTTTGGCGCCACCTAGTTTGATGTCAAGAAGCAACCTAGAGTCCCATCTGTATGGGACTCCAGGCATCATTATCCTTGGGCGCACGCCTCCCTAGGCATGCTCCCCCTTCTTTCCTCTTTCTAGTAGGGGGACAAACCTCTATCTGCTCTCCTATGGATGCATGACACATGGGCAGATGTCTAAGTGTCAAAGGTCAACATTTGACCAAAGTTCAAAGACAAGAATTAGCAGGTGACGAAAAATGGCAGATGTTGTCTCAAATTTATCTCATAAATTAAGACAACCCTTTCCTGACCTGGACAAGCTCTAGTCAGACCAAGTAAAGGTACCTGAGTGAGCCTAAATATATTTGGCTCAGTCGAGACAACATTTAATGATTGTTGAAGGAGAACTTTAGGCTCAATCGTATGCTAGCACGATTTTCTTGAACCTAATTGAATCTAATTCAAATCAATTGAACTAGGTTAGTCCAATTGATGATATCCAGATTCAAACCCTTATTTGTGTGATGTGTGATTCAATTAGGTTCAATTCTGTATGGTAATGAGATATGTCGTGATCTCTATCACCGACATCATCGAAATAGCTTCCAATGGATCAGAATTTTTCTGATTTAGACAACTAGAATGATCGATCATACAAATCATTCTAATTGCTCCCAAAATCCATCAGTGACACCTAGGAGTATGTGATGGCAATCCATCAGAATTGAAAACAAACCTCTCGGTGTAGTTACATGTGTGATTAAGTTCTTCTATCTTGAGCCCCGATCGGTTTAGGGTTAAGGTGAACTCGTCAAACCCTAATTTCCATCATATGAATTAATCATTCGATTCAAGTCCGATGTGAAAACCTTAATAGAAACTTTTTCTATCATTTCACTCTACCATGGCCATAGGCTTATGGACTTGATTCCCATGATCATCATAGGGCTTTTCCTCATCTACCGAGGTAAATAGATTCCCTCTTAGTGCAATCCAATTCCTACAATAAATATACTATAGCCAACATACACCTCAGGGTTTTGGATGGCTAGGAGATTGAGTCATGGTGTAGTCAAACTATAATACCCTCAAGGTGAACTATCGATGCACCTCAGGTCAAAGAATCAGACACACCACTATAGCTTCAAACCAATCATCGACGAGAAGGTAGACTTTCTTATGACTACTCGAGGTGGTCATGGTGAGTGCCCTTGTTCTCTAACGAGTACCTATACTCTCGCTCTGGTGTCTCTACACTATAGACTCAAGACTCATCTACTATAAAGAGGTGATTGTACACTAACCTTCCGAATCAATCACCATCCTCATGACGATCCCATGGTTGGTAGCATTTTATGAGTTAATAATGAAAATTCATGTCTTAAATTTTTAACTTTTGAAAATAAGAATTATCATTGCCATTAACTCAAAGAATGTATCATAAATATTGAATGCACATTATGATAGAAAAAAATTTATTTTATTATTTATAGTCAAAATTATAATTTTGGCCTTAGAAGTGTATAACAAGTGTCAGCCAATTCTGGCTTCTAGGGCACACATATCTAACAAACTCCCACTTGACCTAAAGCCAATTGGCTAAAAATCTAAGTCCCATCTTCTCAAGGTGGGCTTCGATCTTCTGTTGGCTCAATGGCTTTGTGAGTTGGTTTGCCGCATTGTCTGCAGAGTTGACTCTTTTGACCTCGACGTAATCTTTCTCGAGGTAATTATGGATGAGGTGGTATCGCTGCTCGATGTGCTTGAATTTCTGATGAGATCTTAGCTCTTAGCAAGGGCTATGGCACCCTTGTTGTCGCAGTATAGAGGAATGGCATCTGATGGCATCACTCTAATATCTGTAGTAAACTTCTTATACTAGAATGCCTCCTTTGTAGCTTCTGATGCAGTGATGTACTCTACTTCCATGGTGAAATCTGCTATCACTATTTTCTTAGAACTCTTCCAACTGACAGCACCATCATTATACATAAATAGACTTCAAGATGTCGACTTTCGATTATCTGCATCGGACATAAAACTCGAGTCTGTATACCCCTGGACTTGGAGTTCTCCATTACCAAAAACCAACAACATATCCTTAGTTCTTCTCAAGTACTTAAAGATACATTTCATAGAAGTCCAGTGTTCTTCACCTGGATTTGACTGATATCTGCTCGTGACACTGATAGCATGGGCTATATCAGGTCGTATACATAACATGGCATACATGAGGCTCCTTATTGCTGAAGCATAAGAGATCTTGCTCATGCATTCTATCTCCTCAGGTATGCTAGGGCACATCTTCTTGGAGAGATGAATGCCATGTTTGAAGGGTACTAATCCCCTCTTAGAGTTTTTTATGCTAAACCTCTTTAGCACTTCCTCTATATACATCTTCTGTGAAAGTCCTAGCATTCTATTCGGTCTATCTCTATAGATCTTAATTTCTAGAATAAAAGATGCTTCTCCTAGGTCTTTCATGGAGAATTCTTTGGATAACCACATTTTAACTATGGTCAACATGAGAATATCATTTCCAATAAGGAGGATATCATCCACGTACAATATGAGGAAGACAATAGCACTTCCACTGACCTTTTTGAAGACACATGGTTCCTTCTCATTCTTGATGAAATCAAATAATTTGATCACATCATTAAAATAAGTATTCTAGCTCCGAGATGCTTGCTTAAGTCTATATATGGACCTTTGCAGCTTGCATACCTTGTGATCAGTATCACTGGATGTGAAACCTAGCGACTGTTCCATATAGATATCTTCCTCAAGGTATCCATTTAAGAACGCCATTTTCACATCCATTTACCATATTTCATAATCAAAATAGACTACAATAGCAAGTAATATGCGGATAGATTTTAGCATAACTACTGGCGAAAAGATATCCTGATAGTCAATACCTTCGCATTGACTATACCCTTCTACCACTAATCTAGCTTTGAATGTCTCTACATTCCCATCTACATCAATCTTTCTCTTGTAGATCCATTTACACCCAATAGGTACTATACTTTCTGGTGGATCTACCAAGGTTTAGAGTTGGTTTGAGTGCATCGAGTTAATTTCTGACTTCATTGTCTCTAACCATTTCTCGGAGTCGATATTCGATATCATCTCATCATAGGTTTTAGGATCATCATCATGAATCCCATTACCTATGAGGAACATTTTCTCTACTTCTTCTGAAATAATACCTAAGTACCTCTCAGGAGGACGAAATTTTTTTTTTGATCTATGAGGTGGAGGAGGTAGTGATTGTATTGGCTCAATCTGATTTGGTTCCATTTGGTCCTTAGCTCATTACTCTTGTGAGACTTTCTCCTCGAGCTTGATCTGCTTTCCAATGCTGCTATCTTGAATAAACTATTTTTCAAGAAAGATGGCATGTCGACTCACAATCACGTTATAATCTTTTGAAATGTAGAAATAATATTCTAATAACTCTTTAGGATATCCTATAAATCAAGATCTAAAGAACCTATAGTCTAGCTCGTTCGCTTGTTGTCTTTTGACATGAGCCAGACAATCCCAAATTCTGAGATAACTCAGACTTGGTTTCTTACCATGCCATATCTCATACGATGTGGTAGAAATGGTTTTAGAAGGAACCCTATTCAATAAGTATATTATAGTTAACAGACTGTGTCCTCAAAAAAAATTAGGAAGGTCTGTGAAGCTCATCATGGATCGAACCATATCTAATAGGCTCCAATTCCTCCATTCTGACATTCCATTGAGTTGAGGTGTTCTAGGTGGAGTCCATTGAAAGACTATGCCATTTTTCTTGAGATAGTCCAAAAATTTTTGACTAAGATATTCACCTTCTCGATCTGATCGAAGAACCTTAATGGATTTTTCAGTTTGCTTTTCTACTTCATGTCTGAATTTCTTGAATTTTTCAAAAGCTTCAAACTTGTGTCTCATAAGATACATATATCCATACCGAGATAAATCATCGATAAAGGTTATGAAGTAGACAAAGTTGTCTCTAGTCGGCACATTAAATGGGCCACACATATTAATATGTACTAGGGTAAGAAGATCCGTGGCCCTTTACCCATGTCCTACAAAAGAGAGCTTAGTCATTTTGTCATGAAGACAAGATTCATAAATTAGATATGACTCAGAAGTCAACGAACTCAATAGCCCAATTTTTTTTAGTTTGTTAACCCTATCTTCTGCTATATGACTTAGTCTTAGGTGCCATAGATATCTATCATTTGGACTTTTCTTAGGTCGTTTTGATTTTATGGCATTCATATTTTGCTCGATATTAAAAATAGATACATCAATATATAATTGGTAAAGATCGTTAATAAGAAAACCACTTACAATTTTATTTCTTTCATAAAGAATGTTATAATGGTCCTTAAGAAAACTAATTACATCACCTTCTTGTGCTAAACATGAAACAAAAATCAAATTTCTACTTACTGTAGGCACATAATAACAAGTTTTTAATACTAAGTCTAAACCAGATGGTAGTCGAAGAGGGTATGTTTCCACGGCTACAGCAGCAACTCTTGCTTCATTTTTTATGCATAAGATCATCTCACGATCCTTTAGCCTCCTACTGTCCTCAATACCCTGCATGAAAGTGCACAAACGAGCACTAGAACCAGAGTCAAGCACCCAACTAGATGCAAAAGAAACCATAAGGCTAGACTCAATAACAAGCATACCTTGAGAAGGACCTACCTCCTTCTTATTCTTCAGGGTGGCCAGATAAGTAGGGCAGTTCTGCTTTCAGTGGCCGTCAGTGTTGCAATGGAAATACTTTCCTTTGTCAGCGGTCTTCTTCTTCAGCTCTATCTTTTTCTTCTTTCCTCCTTCCACCTTTTGCTTTTTCACAGACTTCTTCTTCTTTTCAAAAGATTTTTTCTTAGAAGAAGTCCATTCCATAGCAAGCATTGAGCCTTTAAAATCTTTCATAGAAAGCTCAACAGTAACCAGCATATTCATAAGCTCGGCCAGAGAATTTTAAAGTTTGTGCATATGGTAGTTCATGATGAACTGCCCATATGCATCAGTCAAGGATTGCAGAATTATATCATTCTACAGATCCAGGTCAACTTCACTTTGAGCTTCTCAAGCTCTTCTAAATTCTTGATCACCATCAGACAATGATCTTGGACTGACTGTCCATCATGCATTTTAGCCTTGAACAATTGTTTAGTGACTTGATCTTGGCTACGCAACTCTGTTCACCAAACATCTCTTATAGGTGAGCCAATAATTGGTGAGCAGTCCTAATATCTTCATATTGGTACTGAAGCTCATCAGACATCGAGCCCAACATGTAATATCTAGCCTTGTTATCTTCATCCGTCCACTTATCAAGAGATGCTCTTTGTTCAGCAGATGGATGAGTTGGTAAGGTGGGAGGGTCCTGTTCAATATATGAGTTAACTTCTCAAAATCCAAAATAATTTTGAAATTCTAGAGCCAATCCTTGTAATTGGATGTGGTCAGTCTATGGGTGTCTAGGATACGTGTTAGTGGGTTGGAAGCAGACATTTTCTTATAGAGAGTCAAAATTTTTAGTTAGATATTATAATTAAGACTTGACCAATTTATTTAAAAATTTTATTTTAAAATAAATTAGCTCTTTCTATTTTCTCGGATCTCTACACTTCCTCTGTAAAGATATGAAAACCTCTACGATTAATGATTTCTAGTGGATGGTGCGATCCCACCAACTGACTCATCACCTCACCTAATAATTATTGGTGATGGGTTAGCCAATGAGTGAACAACTCTTGTTCAATGATTCTCTAATCATGGTGTACCCAAACTTGGTCTCTAATTTATGAATCTCACCGTGCCTGAAATATTGATCCACTCCTTAGTTAAGTCAGACTCATAATTTGCATAGATTGGATTTCTAATTGAGTGTCAATCGTATTCGAAATATTAAGCCCAATCTATCGTCCAGCCCGTAGCATCCAATGCCTAATAGATATGGTTGTATCTCTCCGGTGTAACTGAACCACTGTAACCATTCGAGAACAATCAACCCCGGAAAGAGCTCGCACATCTACAAAGGTGGAAGACCTTAGACTTAATCTTTTCTTAGAGAGATTTAATTTAGGTCTTATTAAACTAGACTTCACATAGTCATAACAATTATGACTAACCTAATGACATGGGTTAGCTCAGATTATTGACCACCTCAGATCAGGATTAAGCCAACAAATATGGTCAGGTAAGTGAGACCGGTGGAAGGGATATGCCATTAACTTGATAAGAATGTATTTAAGTCAAGTAGCTCTTAATTAAAAATCAGTCGATCATATCTGTCAAACTTTTCTTAGATACCAAATTATTGAGCTAGAACCAATCAGGTTAGCCTACAATCTAGACTCTAACCACTGAACCTAATTAGGTCTTAGCTTGATCGATCACTCATGTGATTCGATCTTGACCCAGACTTAATCCTATTAGGCTGGTCAATTTAAGCACTCTTGATTCCATCTAACCAACTCTTGATTTGGCTTGATCAACCGCTTAAACCTAATTGAGCTACCCAAGTTCGAACCTAATTTTATGAATATATCATAAATCTAAAAATTTTTAATTTTTAGATTTAACATATTTCATAATCTTAATTCTTAATTAAGTTTAGGGTTCATAAATAAAATATGTAAATAAAATTCTAGGATTTCAGGATCTAGAATTTTGCAGAAAATAAGTTTTTAGATTTTTGATCAAGGATGAACGTGCAGCACCCCTACACATCATAAGAACATCCCATCAAATAGGAGGAGAGGGCATTTAAATCCTACTTTATTCTTATGACTGGATGGCCAAGGGGAATGCCTTAATCAAAAATATAAAAAACTATAAAACTAGTTAGATCTATATCATATATCTCATATATAAAATTGATCTAACTATAAACATATTTTGCATACATCTCATGTATCATATCATGCATGTTTTTAGATCTAAATTATCTCATAATCATCTAAAAAATTAAATTTAAATTGATCACATCAAAATAAATTCTATTCTAGACAATCATGTAGAATAATTCTACAACTAGTCTAAACATGCATTCATCATATCTCATATGAACAAAAATTAAATAACTTTATTTTTTATTTTTTAGATCTTATTATAATATTTATAATATCAAAAAATAGTAAATAAATAGATCTAAAAATTATAACTTAATCAAATTAAATTATGATCATGCAAGACTATAGATAGAACTATTCTATTCTACAACTAGTCATGCATCTTGTAGAACTTAGATCTTAATTATTTAATTTTTATTTTTTTTTGATTTCAGATCTAATCACATCTCATGTGATATCTAAAATCACCTAATTATTAAATCAAAATTAAATTGAAATCAGATCTAAATTATTTATAGAAATCTGGCTCTGATACCAATTGAAGGAAAAAACTTATTTTTCCGAATCAGGTTCGTTCAAATCTGATTTGACCAAGAGAAATATTTTAAAATTTTTTTTCTTAGATCTAAATCAAATCTGATACTTTTTAGATCTTATTTGATGAATCTAATAAAATAAATTTAATTTAATTTAATTTAATTTAATTTATACCTTATTCTTGGGTGATCTTATTATCCTGTGATGATTCTGCTGATTGTCTGAGGTTCTGGATGTAGCCATGCAATCGCCTGGCCACTACCAATATCCACTCGGACAGAATTTGGATATCTCCTTCTTGTCAATCTTTTCTCCAAAGATCAGATTTGGATCTGATCTTGAAGGTCTTCAAAATAACTTTTGAAGATCTGATGTCGTCTCTTGCAGCAGTGCTGCCTTCTTCCTTTCTTATTGCCTATTTCTTGTCTGGATCGCAACAAACTGAAGCCTAAAGCCCCTTGGGCATGGAGAGGAGAGAGAGGATAAGAGGTAGGCATGGAGGAGAGAGGGAGATGGCTTTGTGGTGTGGGCAAGGGGAGAACCTCTCTAAACCTAGGCGCAGATAGGGTTTATATAGACCCTGCTGCGCCATGCAGTGCCACATCATCCCAACTAATCATGTCTCTTTGTGCAATCAGATCTAAATCTGATTGATAGGATGACATTATTTGATCTAATTAGATGAGAGCCCCTCTCCAACATCCTTAGATGGCACCAAGACTTGTCAAAGTGGAGTCTTTGGTCCCACCTAGTTTGATGCCAAGAAGCAACCTAGAGTCCCATCTGTATGGGACTCCAGGCATCATTATCCTTGGGCACACACCTCCCTAGGTGTGCACCCCCTCCTTTCCTCTTTCTAGCAAGGGGACAAACCCCTATCTGCTCTCTTATGGATGAATGACACATGGGTAGATGTCTAGGTATCAAAGGTCAACGTTTGACCAAAGTCAAAAGACAAGAATTAGCAGATGAAGGAAAATGATAGGTATTATCTCAAATTTATCTCATAAATTAAGATAATCCTTTTCTGACCTAGACAAGCTTCAGTCAGATCAAGTAAAGGTATCTGAGTGAGTCCAAATACATTTGGCTCAGTTGAGATAACATTTAATGATTGTTGAAGGAGAACTTTAGGCTCAATTATATGCTAGCATGATTTCCTTGAACCTAATTGAATCTAATTCAAATCAATTGAATTAGGTTAGTTCAATTGATGATATTCAGATCCAAATTCTTATTTGTGTGATCCAGTTAGATTTAATTCTGTATGGTTATGAGATATATCACGATCTCTATCATCGACATCATCGAAACACCTTCCAATAGAGCAAAACTTTTCTAATTCAGACAACTAGAATGATCGATCATCTAAATCATTCTAATTGCTCCCAAAATTCATCAGTGACACCTAGAAGTATATGGTGGCAACCCATCATAATTGAAGATGAACATCTCGGTGCAGTTACATGTGTGATTAAGTTCTTCTATCTTGAGCCCCGATCGATTTAGGGTTATGATGAACTCGTCAAACTCTAATTTCTGTCATATGAATTAATCATTTGATTCAAGTCCGATGTGAAAACCTTAATAGAAACTTTTTCTATCATTTCACTCTACCATGGCCATGGGCTTATGGACTTGATTCTCATGATCATCATAGGGCTGCTCTGCATCTACCGAGGTAGATAGATTCTCTCTTGATGCAATCCAATTCCTATAATGAACATGCTATAGCCAACATACATCTCAGGGTTTCGGATGGCCAGGAGATCGAGTCATGGTGTAGTCAAACTATAACACCCTCAAGGTGAACTGCCAATGTACGTCAGATCAAAGAACCAGACACACTACTGTAGCTTCGAGCCAGTCATCGATGACAAGGTAGACTTTCTTATGACTGCTCGAGGTGGTTGTTAGATATATGTGCCCTAGAAGCTAGAATTGGCTGGCACTTGTAATACACTTCTAGGGGCAAAATTATAATTTTGACTAAAATCAATAAATGGGTTATTTTCTATCATATATGTGTATTTAGTGTCTGTGATACATTCTTTGAGTTAATGGTAATGATAATTCATATTTTCAAGAGTTAAAAATTTAAGACATGAATAATCATTGTTAACTCATAAAATGCTTCCGACCATAGGATCATCACGAGGATGGTGATTGATCTGGAAGGTTGGTGTATAATCGCTTCTCTTTAGTAGATGAGTCTTGAGTCTATGGTGTGGAGACATCGGAGCGAGAGTATAGGTACTCGTTAGAGAACGAGGGCACTGAGCGTGACCACCTCGAGTAGTCATTAGGGAGTCTACCTTCTTGTCAATGACTGACTCGATGCTGTAGTAGTGTGTCTGGTTCTTTGACCTGAGGTGCATCGGCAGTTCACCTTGAGGGTGTTATAGTTTGACTATACCATTACTCGGTCTTCTAGCCATATGGAACCCTGAGGTGTATGTTGGCTATAGCATGTTCATTGTAGGAATTGGATGGCATCAAGATGGAATCTATCTACCTCGGTGGTAGAGGAGCAGCCCTATGATAATCATGAGAATCAAGTCCAGAAGCCCATGGCCATGGCAGAGTGAAATAATAGAAAGAGTTTCTATTTAGATATTCACATTGGACTCGAATCGAATGATTACATCATATGACAGAGACTAGGGTTTGACGAGTTAACCTTAACCCTAATCTGATCGGGGCTCAAGATAGAAGGACTGAATCACATAGGTAGCTGCACCAAGAGGTTCGCATTCAGCTCTGATGGGTTGCCACCACATACTGCTAGGTGTCACTGATGGATTTTGGGAGCAATTAGAATGATTTAGATGATCAATCATTCTAGCTGTTCGAATCAGAAGAGTTCTGATCCATCGAAAGGAGTTTCGATGATGTCGATGATAGAGATCATGACATATCCCATTACCATACAGAACTGAATCTAACTAGGTCACACAAACAAGGGTTTGAATCTAGTGATCATCAATTGAACTGATCCAGTTCAATTGATCTGAATGAGATTCAATTAGGTTCAAGGAAATCGTGCTAGCACTCGATTGAACCTAACGTTCTTCTTTTTCTATCATAAATAAGTTGTCCTGTCTGAGCCAAAGGAGTTTGTCCTAAATCAGAGGCCTTCATATGGTCTGACTGGAGGTTGTCCAAGTCAGAAAAGATTGTCTTATTTTGTAAGACATTACCTACCATTTTTGGTCACCTGCCATTTCTTGTTCTTTGACTTTGTTCAAAAGTCTACCTTTGACTGATCAAACATTGACCATTGACACTTTGACTTTTGACCACATGTCACGCACCTATTGGAGAGCTGGTGGGGGCCTGTCTCCCTGCCAGAACCTAGTAAGGAGGAGGGTGCACGCCACCTTAGGTGTGTGCCCAAGTTGGAGGCGCCTAGGAGTCCTTGTTGGACAAGGACTCCACCTCCCTTTTGGATTCCAATTAGAGTTCTTCTAAGAATCCAGTTTGACTAGTCTTAGGCGCCCTCTAAGGAGGAATCCAGGGTACTCTATTCCCACCAATCAGATTTAGATCTGATTTCACAAAGGGTTGTGATTGGTTGGGAAAAAGAGGAGTTGGATCACAGTTAGTCTATAAATAAGACCCTGCGCCCAACTCAGATTAAAAAAAAAATATGATATGATTGAGAATCATAATTCCCCAGGCCCAAGGCTGCCTCTCCCCCTCTTCCTCCATGCCAAACCTCCTTCTTCTTCTCCTCTCCACGTCCAAAAGGGTTTTGGACTTTGGTTGGTGCGATCCAGATCAAAGAAAGGCGATCAAAAGCAAGAAGGCTGCGTTGCTGCAAAGGACGACTGCTGATCTTCAAAAGGAGTTTTGAAGATCCTCCAGATTAGATCCAGATCTAATTTTTGGAGACAAGATAGAGAAGAAGGGGATCTCTAGATCCAGCCCGAGTGGATACCGATAGAGGCCAGGCGCATGCATGGCTAGATCCATAACCTTCCGCTGCATATAGGATCATCAACGGATAATTGGATTACCCAAATCAGGTAAATTAAATTTGATTTAATTTATCCTTATTTTATTTTATTTATTAAAATAATAAAAATTAGATCTGAAATATCCCAAATCTGATACAGATCAAAGAAAAAAAATTTTGAAATATATCTCTTGATCTGATCAGATCTGAACGAAGACCGGGAAATCAGGATTTCCCTTCAGTGGTCACACTCAGTATCCTCGTTCTCTAACGAGTACCTGTACTCTCACTCTGATGTCTCTATGCAGTAGACTCGAGACTCATTCATTATAAAGAAGTGATTGTACACCAACCTTCTAGATCAATCACCATCCTCATGACGTTCCTACGGTTGACAGTATTTTATGAGTTAATAATGAAAATTCGTATCTTAAATTTTCAACTTTTAAAAATAAGAATTATCATTGCCATTAACTCAAGGGATTTATCACAGACACTAAATACACATTATGATAGAAAATAATCCATTTTATTATTTATAGTTAAAATTATAATTTTATTCTTAGAAGTGTATAACAAGTGTCAGCCAATTCTGACTTCTAGGGCACACATATCTAACAGGAGGTTCTTTCAATCATGGATCTCTAAAGTTTTCTAGCAGAACGATGGCAAGGATCCATCGGGAGTTGAGTCATGATCGAAATAAGATCTCTCCACCCTCTGCTTCCCCTTCTTAGTGGTTGCAAGTGGGCTCGCCTAAGTTGACCATCCCCAGACTGGATCTTGGGATTTCGGTGAAGCCTACTATGATCGAATCGGTATCGAAGGCTGCTGCGTTGCATGGCCTACACTACTTCAATGAGGCTCCTAACTTGCTAGACCAATAGGTTGAACTATTTTGCATCCACCATTGTTGTTGGTGGAGCCCATAGGGTTAGGAAGAAAATAGGGGTGGGCAGATTTGGGCGAGATCTGGCTGCGAAGATGGTTGACCACTAGATCGAGGCCCTCCTGGGAGGCATCTCCATAAGATCAATCGAAGGAGAAGAACTTCTATCGAGCACTTCTTTGAGAATAAGGAAACCTTGAATTATCCTTCCTTCAGCACCAATTTTGTTGGTGCAAAATATGGTTAATGCCGAAGTTGATGTTGGAGTCGAAGTAGATAAGGTCACCACTATCGATCAGATAATCAAGTCTCATCCGAAGTCGGAGGTGGTGGCTCTGACAAGACCCTCCAATGATTAAGTCAGCTCTCTTGGCCAACAAAAATGGAATACTCAGAGAAATTTAAAGTAGAATTTTGGGATAGAAGATGAGAGCTTAAGAGAGAAAGAATTTTTGGAGGGTCTCTTATATAGGTGGAGCCTGTAACAAACTAATGGTGATAGTTGTAACCACCTAGTAGTGGATTGTTCAGGGCCACATGAAGTTTGTTATGGAGTGCAAGTTGTTATTTATCGCAACGTGCCGGTCTATAGGATTTAATAGTTGAAGCTTGAATAGGATAGCCATAGGTGGTGAAGAACTCTTAGTTATAGTTGTTCCGATGAGGTTCGAATGTCCTCATTTGCAGGTACATTAGGAGGACTTGCTATTCAGGTGGAGCACTCACCAGAGGTGTCTCCATAGGTGGAGAGAGCTCAGATAGGTAATGAAAGCTAGGAGGCCCAATAGGAGCATGTTAGACCTAGGATGGATATCGGAGTTGTGCTGACAAGCCCAAAAGGAGCATCAGGCAATCAGAATGATATGGCTTTGAAGATTCACTATCATATGCCTTGGTGACAACAAAGGAGAACCCATACACCTATGAGGAGGCTATGGATAGCCAGGATAGAGAGAGGTGGGTCCAAGCAATGTCCAAGGAGATGCAGGCTCTTCAGAAGAATGAGATGTTGCATTTGGTATAGTTGCCATGATGAAAGAAATCCATTTGTTGCAAGTAGGTTTACCAATGCAAAGAGGGGCCTTCAGAGCAGAGAGGTGTCAGGTATAAGGTGTGGTTAGTGAAGGAAAATCCTAATTTTCTGGGATTAGGTTCGTTCAGATCTGATTGGATCGAGAGGCATATTTTAAAAATTTTCTCTTAAATCCTAATTAGATCTAATATTTTTCAGATATGATTTTATGATTTGATAATCAAAAAAATTAAATTAAATCAAATATAAATTAATTTTATCTTGATTTTGGATAATCTGATTACCCGTTTGATGATCGTGCTGAAGCCCTGAGGTTCTGAATCTAGCCACGCAAGTGTCTGGCTTCTACTAGTATCCACTCGAACTGGATTTGGAGATCTTCTCCTTTTTTATCTCATCTCCAAAAATTAAATCTGGATCTAATTTGGAGGATCTTCAAAACTCCTTTTGAAAATCAGTAGTTGTCTCTGCAGTAGTGCTGCCTTCAACCTTTCTCGTCAGCCTTTTCTTGCCTGAATCGCACTAATCTGAAGGCCCAACTTTCTTGGGCGTGGAGAGGAGAGAGAGGATCAGAAAGATGGCATGGATGAGGAAGAGGGGCAGCCTTAGGGCATGGCTAGGAGAGAAGTCTATGAAAAGTGGGCGCAGACAGGTCTTTATATAGACCCTGCTGCGCCATGCAGTACCACATCACCCCGGTCAATCATGTTGCTTCATTTAATCAGATCTAAATCTGATTGGTGGATGACATCACCTGATCCAATCAATGAGAGACCCACAAATCATCCTAAGGTGGTGCCTAAGACTGGTCAAAGTCTATAGGTGAGGGTCACCTAGTTTGAATCCAAGAAGCAACCTAGAGTCCCATTCGTATGGGACTCCAGGCATCCCTATCCATTGGCGCACGCCATCCTAGGCATGTGCCCCCTCCTTTCTAATTTCTAGGGAGGGGACAAGCCCCTATCTACTCTCCAATAAGTGTATGACACATGGGTAGATCTCCAAGGGTCAAAGGTCAATGTTTGACCAAAGTCAAAGGACAAGAATTAGCAGGTGACGGAAAATGGCAGATGTTGTCCTAAATTTATCTCATAAATTAAGATAACCCTTTTCTTACCTGGACAAGCTCCAGTTAAACCAGGTAAAGGTACTTGAGTGAGCACAAACTCATTTGGCTCAGTCGAGATAACTTTTAATGATAGAAAAAGAAGAATGTTAGGTTCAATCGTGTGCTAGCATGATTTCCATGAACCTAATTGAATTTAATTCAAATCAATTAAATTGGGTTAGTCTAATTGATGATATCCAGATCCAAACCCTTATTTGTGTGACCCAGTTAGATTTAGTTCTATATGATAATGGGATATGTAGTGATCTCCATCATCAACATCATCAAAACTCCTTTCGATAGATCAGAACTCTTCTGATTCAGACAACTAGAATGATCGATCATCTAAATCATTCTAATTGCTCACAAAATCCACCAGTGACACCTAGCAGTATATGGTGGCGATCCATTAAAACTAAAAATAAACCTCTTGGTGTAGCTACTAGGGTGATTAAGTTCTTCTATCTTGAGCTCTGATCAGATTAGGGTTAAGTTAAACTAGTCAAACCTTAATTTTTATCATATGATTTAATCATTTGATTCAAGTTCGATGTGAAAACCTTAATAGAAACTATTTCTATTATTTCACTCTCTACCATGGCCATGGGCTTATGGACTTGATTCTCATAATCATCATAGGATTGCTCCTCATCCACCAAGGTAGATTGGTTCCATCTTGGTGCAATCCAATTCCTACAATGAACATGCTATAGCCAACATACACCTTAGGATTCCAAATGGCTAGGAGATCGAGTCATGGTGTAGTCAAACTATAACACCCTCAAGGTGAACTACCGATGCTCCTCAGGTCAAAGAACCAGACACACCACTACAGCTTCGAGTCAGTCATCGACGAGAAGGTAGACTTTCTTAGTCTACTCGAGATGGTCACGCTCATTGCCCTCATTCTCTAATGGTACCCGTACTCCCACTTCGATGTCTCTACACCATAGACTCAAGACTCATCTACTATAAAGAAGCGATTGTACACTAACCTTCTGGATCAATCACCATCCTCATGATGATCCTACGGTCAGGAGCATTTTATGAGTTAATAATGAAGATTCTTGTCTTAAATTTTCAACTCTTGAAAATAAGAATTATCATTACTATTAACTCAAGGAATGTATCACAGACACTAAATACACATATGTGATAGAAAATAACCCATTTTATTATTTATAGTCAAAATTATAATTTTGCCCCTAGAAGGATATTACAAGTGTCAGCCAATTCTGACTTTTAGGACACACATATCTAATAAACTTTCACTTGACCTAAAGTCAATTGACTACAAATCTAAGTCCCATCTTCTCAGGGTGGGCTTCGATCTTCTACTGGCCCAACAGCTTTGTAAGCGAGTCCACCGCATTGTCTGTGGAGTCGACTCTCTTGACCTCGATGTAACCCTTCTCGAGGTAATCGCGGATGAGGTGGTATCGCAGCTCGGTGTGCTTGAATTTTTTATGAGACCTCGGCTCCTTAGCAAGGGCTATGGCGCCATTGTTGTCGCAGTACAGAGGAATGGCATCTAATGGCATCACTCTAATCTCTGCGGCAAACTTCTTGTACCAGAATGCCTTCTTTGCTGCTTCTGATGCAGCGATATATTCTGCTTCCATGGTGGAATCTGCTATCTCCGTCTGCTTAAAACTTTTCCAATTGACAGCTCCACCATTGCACACAAACAGACTTTCAAATGTCGACTTTCGATCATACTATATCGGACATAAAATTTGAGTTCGTATATCCCTTGACTTGGAGTTCTCCATTGCCAAAAATCAGTATCATATCCTTAGTTATTCTTAAGTACTTAAGGATATATTTCACAGAAGTTCAGTGTTCTTCACCTAGATTCGACTGATATCTGCTCGTGACACTCACAGCATGGGCATAATTAGTCGTGTACATAACATGGCATACATGAGGCTCCTATTGCTGAAGCATAAGGGATCTTGCTTATGCGCTTCTATTTCCTCAGTGTGCTAGGCACATCTTCTTGGAAAGATGAATGCCATGCCTGAAGGGTTCTAAATTTCTTTTAGAGTTTTCCATACTAAACCTCTTTAGTACTTCCTCTATGTACATCTTCTGTGAAAGTCCTAGCATCCTATTTGGTCTATCTCTATAGATCTTAATTCTCAGAATAAAGGATGCTTCTCTTAGATCTTTCATGGAGAATTCTTTAGATAACCACATTTTAACTATGGTCAATATGGAAATATCATTCCCGATAAGGAGGATATCATCCACGTACGATATGAGAAAGACAACAGTGCTCCCACTGACCCTTTTGAAGACACATGGCTCTTCCTCATTTTTGATGAAACCAAACATTTTGATCACATCATTAAAATGAGTATTCCAACTTCGAGATGCTTGCTTAAGTCCATATATGGACCTTTATAGCTTGCAAACCTTGTGATCATCATCACTGGATGTGAAATCTAGTGGCTGTTCCATATAGATATCTTCCTCAAGATATTCATTTAAGAATATCATTTTCACATTTATTTGCCATATTTCATAATCAAAATAGGCTACAACAGCAAGTAATGTGCGGATGGATTTTAGCATAGCTACTAGCGAAAGGATATCCTGATAGTCAATGCCTTCGCATTGACTATAACTTTTTGCCACTAATCTAGCCTTGAATATCTCTACATTTCCATCTGCACCAATTTTTCTCTTGTAGATCCATTTACACCTAATAGGTACTATACTTTCTAGTGGATCTACCAAGGTCCATATTTGGTTTGAGTGCATCGAGTCAATTTTTGACTTCATTGCCTCTAACTATTTTTTGGAGTCGATATCTGATATTGCTTCGTTATAGGTTTTGGGATCATCACCATGAACCCCATTACCTATGAGGAATATTTTCTCTACATCCTCTAAAATAGTACCTAAGTACCTCTCAGGGGGATGAAAAATCCTTTTCAATCTTCGAGGTGGAGGAGGTGGTGTATGGATTGGCTCAACCTGATTTGGTTCCATTTGGTTCTTAGCTCGTTGCTCTTATGAGACTTTCTCTTCGAGCTTGATCTACTTTCCAATGCTGCTATCTTGAATAAACTATTTTTCAAGAAAGATGGCATGTCAACTCACAATCACATTATGATCTTCTGAAATATAGAAATAATATCCTAATGACTCTTTAGGATATCCTATGAATGGAGCTCTAAAGGACCTAAAGTCTAACTTATCCGCTTGTTGTTTTTTGACATGAGCCAAACAATCCCAAATTCTGAGATGACTCAGACTTGGTTTCTTACCATGCCATATCTCATACAGTGTGGTAGGAATGGTTTTAGAAGGAACCCTATTCAGTAAGTATATTGTAGTTAACAAACAATATCCCCAAAAAAAATCTGGGAGGTCTGTGAAGCTCATCATGGATCGGACCATATCTAATAGGATCCAATTCCTCCATTCTGAAACCCCGTTGAGTTGAGGTATTTCTGGTGGAGTCAATTGAGAGACTATGCCATTTTTCTTGAGATAGTCCAAAAATTCTCGACTAAGGTGTTCACCTCCTCGATCTGATCGAAGAACCTTAATGGGTTTTCTAATTTGCTTTTCTACTTCATGTCTAAATTCTTTGAACTTTTCAAATGCTTCAAACTTGTGTCTCATAAGATACACATACCCATACCTTGATAAATCATCGGTAAAGGTTATGAAGTAGACTAAATTGCCTCTAGTCGGCATACTGAATGGGCCACACACATCAGTATGTATTAGGGCAAGAAGATCCATGGCCCTTTCCCCATGTCCTACAGAAGAAAGCTTAGTCATTTTGCCATGAAGATAGGATTCACAAATTGGATATGACTCAGAAGTCAACGGATTCAATGGCCCGATTTTCTCCAATTTGTTAATCCTATCTTCTGCTATATGACCTAATCTTAGGTACCATAGATATCTATCATTAGGACTATCCCTAGGATGTTTTGATTTTATGGCATTCACATTTTGCTCAAAATTAAAAATAGATGCATCAACATGTAACTAATAAAGACTGTTAATAAGAAAACCACTTGCAATTTTATTTCTTTCATAAAGAATGTTACAATGGTCCTTAAGAAAACTAATTACATAGCCTTCAAATGCAAGGCAAGAAACAAAAATCAAATTTCTGCTTACTGTAGGCATAAAATAACAATCTTTTAATACTAAGTCTAAACCAGATGGTAGTCAAAGAGGATATATTTCCATGGCCACGGCAGTAACTCTTGCTCCATTTTCGATGTGTAGAATCATCTCACCATCCCTTAGCCTCCTGCTATCCTCAAGATCCTGCATAGAAGTGCACAAGTAAGCACTAGAACTAGAGTCAAGCACCCAACTGGATGCAGAAGAAATCATAAGGTTAGACTCAATAACGAGCATACCTCCAGAAGGACCTGCCTCCTTCTTCTTTAGGATGGCTAGGTAAGTAGGGCAATTCCGCTTCTAGTGGCTGTCATTGTTGCAATGGAAATACTTTCCTTTGTCAGCGGCCTTCTTCTTCAGCTCTACCTTTTTCTTCTTTCCTCCTTTCATCTTCTGCTTTTTCATAGACTTCTTCTTTACAAAAGACTTTCTCTTGGAAGAAGTCTATTCTATAGTAAGTACTAAGTCTTTAGAACCTTTTATGGAAAGCTCAACGGTAACCAGCATGTTCATAAGTTTGGCCAAGAAATTTTGAAGCTAATGCATATGGTAGTTCATGATGAACTGCTCATACGCATCAGTCAAGGATTGTAGAATTATATCATTCTGCAGATCCAAGTCTAACCTCACTCCGAGCTTTTCAAGCTCTTCCATGTCCTCGATCATCATCAGACAATGATCTTGGACTGACTGTCCATCAAGCATCTTAGTCTTGAACAGTCGTTTAGTGACTTGATACTTGGCTGCGCGACTCTGTTCACCAAACATCTCCTGTAGGTGAGCCAATATTTAACGAGCAGTCCTAATATCTTCATATTGGCACTGAAGTTCATCAGACATCAAGCCCAACATGTAGTATCTAGCCTTATTATCTTGATCTATCCACTTATCCAGAGACGCTCTCTACTCAGTGGATGGACGAGCTGATAAGGTAGGAGGATCTTGGTCCAATACATGAGTTAACTTCTCAGAACCCAAAATGATTTTGAAGTTTCGAAGCCAATCATTATAATTTGGTCTGATCAGTCTATGGGTGTCCAGGATTCGTGCTAGTGGATTGGATGCAGATATTTTTTTGTAAAGAGTCAAAGTTTTTAGTTAGATATTGTAATTAAGACTTAACCAATTTATTTAAAAATTTTATTTTTAAATAAATTAGCTTCCACTATTTTCTTGGATCCCTACACTCCCTCTGTAGAGATGCAAAAATCTTCATGATTATTGATTTCTAATGGATGGTGCAGTCCCACCGACTTACTCATCACCTCACCTAATAATTATTGGTGATGGGTTAGCCAATGAGTGAACAACTCTTGTTTAATGATTCTCTAATCATGATGCACCCAATCTTGGTCTCTAATTCATAAATCTCACCGTGTTCGAAATATTGATCCACTCCTTAATTAAGTCAAACCCACCATTTGCACAGATTAGATTTTTAATTGAGTCTCTTATCGTATTCAGAATATTGAGCCCAATCCATCCTCCAGTCTGTAGCATCCAATGCCTAATAGATATGGTTGCATCTTTTCGATGCAACTGAGCCACTGTAATCAGTCGAGAACAATCAACCTCGGGAAGGGCCTGCACATCTACAATGGTGGAAGACCTTAGACTTAATCTTTTCTTAGAAAGATTTGATTTAGATCTCATTAAACTAGACTTGACATAGTCATAACCATTATGACTAACCTAGTGGCATGGGTTAGCTCAAATTATTAACCACCTCAGATCAGAACTGAGTCAACAAACATGACCAGATAAGTGAGACCAGTGGAAGGGATATGCCATTAACTCGACAAGAATGTATTCGAGTCGAGTAGCTCCCAATTAAAAACTAGTCAGTTGTATCTACCAAACTTACCTTAAACACTAAATTATTGAGCCAGAACCAATCGGATTAGCCTACAATCCAGACTCTAACCACTAAGCCTAATTAGGTCTTAGCTTGATCGATCACTCACGTGACTCGATCTTGACCCAGACTTAATCCTATTAGGTCGGTCAATTTAAGCATTGTTGATCCCGTCTAACCAACTCTTGATTCGATTTGATCAATCACTAGACCTAATTGAGCTATCCAAGTCCGAACCCAATTTTATGAACATGTTTTAGATATGAAAATTTTTAATTTTAGATCTAATATGTTTCATAATCTTAATTCTTAATTAAGTTTAGGATTCAAAAATAAAACATGTAAATAAGATCCTAGGATTTTAGGATCTAGGATTTTGCAGAAAGTAAGTTTTTAATTTCTGATTAAGAACGAATGCGCAGCACCCCTACACATCATAAGAACACCCTATCGAATGGGAGGAGAGGGTCTTTAAGCCCTACTTTGTTCTTACGATTGGATGGCCAAGGGGAATGCCTTAATCAAAAATACAACTAATCTACAAAAACTGATTAGATCTAAGCATATAACTCATATAAGAAAATTGATCTAATTAAAACATGTTTTGTATATATCACATATATCATGCATGCATATTTTTTAGATCTAAATTATCTCATAATCATTTAAAAAATTAAATTTAAATTTGATCTTATCAAATAAAATTTAATCTAGACCCTATTGTAGAACTATTCTACAACTAGTTTAAACATGCAACTATCATATCTCATATGAATAAATTAAACTAAATTTATTTTTTATTTTTAGATCTAATTATAATATTTATAAGATTAAAAAATAATAAATAAATAGATCAAAAAAATTTATTTAATCAAATAAAAATTATGATTATACTAGACTTCACATAGAACAATTCTATTCCTAGTCTGATTATGTATCTCACCATATTAGATCTAGATTAATTAATTTTAATTTTCTATTTTTTTAATTTTAGATTAAATCATATCTCATGTGATATCTAAAATCATTAATTTATAAAATTAAATCAGATCTAAATAAATTTTATAAGAACCTGGCTCTGATACCAGTTGGAAAGAAATTCTAATTTTTTAGGATCAGGTTCGTTAAGATCTGATTGGATCGAGAGGCATATTTCAAAAATTTTCTCTTAGATCCTAATCAGATCTAACATTTTTTAGATCTAATTTTATGATTTGGTAATCAAAAAAATTAAATTAAATCAAATCTAAATTAATTTTACCTTGATTCTGGGTAATCTGATTACCCATTTGATAATCGTGCCGGAGCCCTGAGGTTCTGGATTTGGCCACGCAATCGTCTGACCTCTACCGATATCCACTCAGGCTAGATCTGGAGATCTTCTCCTTCTTTATCTCATCTCCAAAAATTAGATCTGAATCTAATTTGGAGGATCTTCAAAACTTCTTCTAAAGATCAGTAGTACTGTCTTCTTCCTTTCTCATCAGTCTTTTCTTGCCTGAATCGCACTAATCTAAAGGCCCAACTTCGTTGGTCATGGAGAGGAGAGAGAAGATTAGAAAGGTGGCATGGAAAAGAGAGAGAGGCAGCCTTGGGGCATGGCTAGGAGAGAAGTCTATGAAAAGTGGGCGTAGATAGGTCTTTATATAGACCCTGCTGCGCCATGCAGTGCCACATCACCCCGGCCAATCACGTTGCTTCATTTAATCAGATCTAAATCTGATTAATAGGATGACATCACCTGATCAATCACCATCCTCATGATGATCCTACGATCAGAAGCATTTTATGAGTTAATAATGAAGATTCTTGTCTTAAATTTTCAAATCTTGAAAATAAGAATTATCATTACCATTAACTCAAGGGATGTATCACAGACACTAAATACACATATGTGATAGAAAATAATCTTTTTTATTATTTATAGTCAAAATTATAATTTTGCTCCTAGAAGTGTATTACAAGTGTCAGTCAATTCTGGCTTCTAGGGCATACATATCTAACTGTTAGTGGCCAAGGGATACTCCCAGAAGAAAGGCATTAATTTTAGTGAAGTATTTTTTTCTATCATCAGGCATACTTCTATTAGAATGTTACTGAGCATTATGGCAGATCAGGACTTAGAGCTAGAGCAGATGGATGTCAAGATGGCATTCCTCCATTGGCATTTAGAGGAGAGCATTTATATGAAGCATCCATTAGAGTTCCAAGAGCCAAGAGTAGAAGAAAAGGTCTGTTTGCTATAGAAATCGTTGTACGGACTGAAGCAATCACTAAGATAATGGTATAAGTGATTTGACTCATATGTGAGGAGCATTAGACTTTTCAGGTGCGAGTATGACTCGTGTGTATGTTAAATCTTTGGAGGATGAGTCTAGGGTGTTTCTACTCTTGTATGTGGATGATATGCTTATAGCATGCAAGAGTAAGAAGGTTGTGCAGGAATTAAAGATAGCCTTATCTCGAAATTTTGAGATGAAGGATTTCGGGCCTACAAGGAAGATCTTAGGCATAGAAATCTTTAGAGATCGAGCCAAAAGGATGCTACATTTATCTCAAAAAAGCTACATTAGAAAGGTCTTGGAGAGGTTTGGGATGAAGGAAGCAAAATCGATGGAGCTACCACTAGTCGAATAATTTAGACTCTCAATGATGATGTCACCACACTATGGTGGAGGCTCAGGAGATGGAGAGTGAAGGGAAATCCTAATTTCCCGGTCCAGGTTCGTCCAGATCTGATTAGATCAAGAGATATATTTCAAAAATTTTCTCTTGATCTCAATCAGATCTTGATATGTTTCAGATCTGATTCTTATTATTTTAATAAATAAAATAAAATAAGATAAATTAAATCAAATTCAATTTACCTGATTTGGGTAATCCTATTACCCTGTAGATGATCCTGATTGCAGCGGAAGGTTCTGGATCTTAGCCACGCAAGCGCCTGGCCTCTACCGGTATCCACTCGGGTTGGATCTGGAGATCCTCTTCTTCTCTATCACACCTCCAAAAATCAGATCTGGATCTGATCTGGAGGATCTTCAAAACTCTTTTGAAGATCTGCAGTCGTCCTTTTGCAGCAGCGCAGCCTTCTTGCTTTTGATCGCCTTTCCTTGATCTGAATCGCACCAAACTAAGTCCAAAACACCTTTTGGACGTGGAGAGCAAGAGGAGAAGAGACTATGGCATGGAGAAGGAGGGGAGAGGCAGCCTTGGGGCGTATCTAATAGCATTAGGAATTAGGGTTGGGCGCAGGGTCTTATTTATAGACCTCTTGTGATCCAACTCCTCTTCCTCTCAACCAATCACAACCCTTTGTGAAATCAGATCTAAATCTGATTGGTTGGAATAGAGACCCCTGGATTCCTCCTTAGAGGGCGCCTAAGACCAGTCAAACTGGATTCTTAGTAGAACTCTGATTGGAATCCTAAAGGGAGGTGGAGTCCTTGTCCAACAAGGACTCCTAGGCGCCTCCTACTTGGGCTCACGCCACCCTTGGCGTGCGCCCTTCTCCTTGCCAGGTTCTGGCAGGGGGACAGGCCCCCACCAGCTCTCCAATAGGTGCATGACATGTGGTCAAAAGTCAAAGGGTGAATGGTCAACGTTTGACCAGTCAAAGGTAGACTTTTGACCAAAGTCAAAGAACAAGAAATGGCAGGTGACCAAAAATGGCAGGTAATGTCTTACAAATAAGACAACCTATTCTGACTTGGACAACCTCCAGTCAGACCATATGAAGGCCTCTGATTGAGCACAAACTCCTTTGGCTCAGTCAGGACAACTTATTTATGATAGTAAAAGAAGAACGTTAGGTTCAATCGAGTGCTAGCACGATTTCCTTGAACCTAATTGAATCTCATTCAGATCAATTGAACTAGATCAGTTCAATTGATGATCACCAGATTCAAACCCTTGTTTGTGTGACCCAGTTAGGTTCAGTTCTGTATGGTAATGGGATATGTCATGATCTCTATCATAGACATCATCGAAACTCCTTTCGATGGATCAGAACTCTTCTGATTCGAACAGCTAGAATGATCGATCATCTAAATCATTCTAATTGCTCCCAAAATCCACCAGTGACACCTAGCAGTATATGGTGGCAACCCATCAGAGCTGAATGCGAACCTCTTGGTGCAGCTACCTGTGTGATTCAGTTCTTCTATCTTGAGCCCCGATCAGATTAGGGTTAAGGTGAACTCGTCAAACCCTAGTCTCTGTCATATGATGTAATCATTCGATTCGAGTCCAATGTGAAAATCTAAATAGAAACTCTTTCTATTATTTCACTCTACCATGGCCATGGGCTTTCTGGACTTGATTCTCATGATCATCATAGGGCTACTCCTCTACCACCGAGGTAGATAGATCCCATCTTGATGCAATCCAGTTCCTACAATGAACATGTCATAGCCAACATACACCTCAGGGTTCCATATGGCTAGGAGACCGAGTAATGGTGTAGTCAAACTATAACACCCTCAAGGTGAACTGCCGATGCATCTCAGGTCAAAGAACCAGACACACTACTGCAGCATCGAGTCAGTCATTGACGAGAAGGTAGACTTCCCTAATGACTACTCGAGGTGGTCACGCTCAGTGCCCTCGTTCTCTAACGAGTACCTGTACTCTCGCTCCGGTGTCTCCACACCGTAGACTCAAGACTCATCTACTAAAGAGAAGCGATCGTACACCAACCTTCCGGATCAATCACCATCCTCGTGATGATCCTATGGTCGGGAGCTGTTTATGAGTTAATAATGATTATTCATGTCTTAAATTTTCAACTCTTGAAAATATGAATTATCATTACCATTAACTCAAAGGATGTATCACAGACACTAAATACACATGTGTGATAGAAAATAACCCATTTCATTAATTATAGTCAAAATTATAATTTTGCCCCTAGAAGTGTATTACAAGTGTCAGCCAATTCTGGCTTCTAGGGCACATATATCTAACAATCTCCCACTTGTCCTAAAGCCAATTGGCTACAAGTCTAAGTCCCATCTTCTCAAGGTGGGCTTCGATCTTCTGCTGGCCCAACGGCTTTGTAAGTGGGTCTGCCACATTATCTGTGGAGTTGACTCTCTTGACCTCAACGTAACCTTTCTCAAGGTAATCGCGGATGAGATGATATCGCCGCTCAATGTGCTTGGACTTCTGGTGAGACCTCGGCTCCTTAGCAAGGGCTATGGCGCCATTGTTGTCGCAGTAAAGAGGAATGGCATCTGATGGCATTACTCCAATTTCTGCAGCAAACTTCTTGTACCAGAATGCTTCCTTTGCAGCCTCTGATGCAGCTATATATTCTGCTTCCATGGTGGAATCTGCTATCACAGTTTGCTTGGAACTCTTCCAGCTGACAGCTCCACCATTGCACACAAACAGACTTCCAGATGTCGACTTTCGATCATCTATATCGGACATGAAGTCCGAGTCTGTGTATCCCTGAACTTGGAGTTCTCCATTACCAAAGACCAACATCATATCCTTAGTTCTTCTCAAGTACTTAAGGATACATTTCACAGAAGTCCAGTGTTCTTCACCTGGATTTGACTGATATCTGCTTGTGACACTCACAGCATGGGCTATATCAGGTCGTGTACATAGCATGGCATACATGAGGCTCCCTATTGCAGAAGCATAAGGGATCTTGCTCATGCGTTCTATTTCCTCAGGTGTGCTGGGGCACATCTTCTTGGAAAGATGAATACCATGTCTGAAGGGTATTAATCCCCTCTTAGAGTTTTCCATACTAAACCTCTTTAGTACTTCCTCTATGTACATCTTCTGTGAAAGTCCTAGCATCCTATTCGGTCTATCCCTATAGACCTTAATTCCTAGAATAAAGGATGCTTCACCTAGGTCTTTCATGGAGAATTCCTTAGGACAACCACATCTTGACTGATGTCAACATGGGAATATCATTCCCAATAAGGAGGATGTCATCCACGTACAATACGAGGAAGACAACAGCGCTCCCACTGACCCTTTTGAAAACACATGGTTCCTCTTCATTTTTGATGAAACCAAACTTTTTGATCACATCATTGAAACGAGTGTTCCAGCTCCGAGATGCTTGCTTAAGTCCATATATGGACCTTTGCAGCTTGCAAACCTTGTGATCAGTATCACTGGATGTGAAACCTAGCGGCTGTTCCATATAGATATCTTCCTCAAGATATCCATTTAGGAATGCCGTTTTCACGTCCATTTGCCATATTTCATAATCGAAATAGGCTGCAACAGCAAGCAATGTGCGGATGGATTTTAGCATAGCTACCGGGGAAAAGGTATCCTGATAGTCAATGCCTTCACGCGTTGACTATAACCTTTTGCCACCAGTCTAGCCTTGAATGTCTCCACATTCCCATCTGCACCAATCTTTCTCTTGAAGATCCATTTACACCCAATAGGTACTATACCTTCTGGTGGATCTACCAAGGTCCAGACTTGGTTTGAGTGCATCGAGTCGAATCTTCTGACTTCATTGCCTCAAGCCATTTCTCGGAGTCGATATCTGATATCGCCTCGTTGTAGGTTTTGGGATCATCACCATGAGCACCATTACCTATGAGGAACATTTCCTCTACTATCCTCTGAAATAATACCTAAGTATCTTTCAGGGGGACGGGAAACTCTTTCCGATCTACGAGGTGGAGGAGGTAGTGTTCTTATTGGCTCAACCTGATTTGGTTCCACTTGGTCCTTAGCTCGTTCTGCTTGTGAGACTTTCTCATCAAGCTTAATCTGCTTTCCAATGCCACTATCTTGAATAAACTATTTTTCAAGAAATATGGCATGTCGACTCACAATCACATTGTGGTCTTCTGGAATGTAGAAATAGTATCCTAATGACTCTTTAGGATATCCTATGAATCGAGCTCTAAAGGACCTAAACTCTAACTTGTCCGCTTGTTGTCTTTTGACATAAGCCGGACAACCCCAAATTCTGAGATGACTCAGACTTGGTTTCTTACCGTGCCATATCTCATACGGTGTGGTAGGAACGGTTTTAGAGGGAACCCTATTCAGTAAATAGATTGAAGTTAATAATGAATGTCCCCAAAGAAAATCTGGGAGGTCTGTGAAGCTCATCATGGATCGAACCATATCCAATAGAGTCCGATTTCTCCGTTCTGAAACCCCGTTGAGTTGAGGTGTTCCTGGTGGAGTCCATTGAGAGACTATGCCATTTTCCTTAAGATAGTCTAGGAATTCCCGGCTAAGGTATTCACCTCCTCGATCTGATCGAAGAACCTTAATGGGTTTTCCAGTTTGTTTTTCTACTTCATGTCTGAATTCTTTGAACTTTTCAAAGGCTTCAGACTTATGTCTCATAAGATACACATACCCATACCTAGACAGATCATCGGTAAAGGTAATGAAGTAGACAAAATTGCCTCTAGCCGGCACATCGAATGGGCCGCACACATCAGTATGTACTAGGGCAAGGAGATCTGTGGCCCTCTCCCCATGTCCAACAAAAGGGAGTTTAGTCATTTTGCCTTGAAGACAAGATTCACAAGTTGGATATGACTCAAAAGTCAATGGACTCAATAGCCCATTTTTCTCCAATTTGTTAATCCTATCTTCTGCTATATGACCTAATCTCAGGTGCCATAGATATCTGTCGTTTGGACTATCCCTAGGTCGTTTGGCATTCACGTTTTGCTCGATAGTTAAAATAGGTACATCAATATGCAACTGATAAAGACCATTAACAAGGAAACCATTTGCAATTTTATTTCTTTCATAAAGAATGTTACAATGGTCCTTAAAGAATGGTGATCACAAAGAACCTGATCTTGTGCATAAGCATGAAACAGAAATCAAATTCCTGTGCTAAGCTGAAACAGAAATCAAATTCCTGCTACATGCAGGCACATAATAACAGTCTTTTAAAACTAAGTCTAAACCAGATGGTAATCGCAGAGGGTATGTTCCCACGGCTACTGCAGCAACTCTTGCTCCATTACCGATGCGCGTAGGATCATGTCTCCATCCCTCAGCCTCCTGCTATCCTCAAGACCCTGCATAGAAGTGCACAGATGAGCACTAGAACCAGAGTCAAGCACCCAACTGGATGCAGAAGAAACCGTAAGGTTAGACTCAATAACGAGCATACCTCCAGAAGGACCTTCCTTCTTGTTCTTTAGGGTGGCAGGGTGGCCAGGTAAGTAGGGCAGTTCCGCTTCCAATGGCCGTCGCTGTTGCAATGGAAACACTTTCCTTTGCCATCGACCTTCTTCTTCGGTTCTGCCTTCTTCTTCTTTGATCCTTCTACCTTTTGCTTTTTCACAGACTTCTTTTTCTTTCCATAAGACTTTCTTTTGGAAGAAGTCCGTTCCATAGCAAGAACTGAGCCTTTAGAACCTTTCATAGAAAGCTCAGCGGTAACCAGCATATTCATCAACTCGGCCAAGGAATTTTGAAGTTTATGCATGTGGTAATTCATGATGAATTGCCCATATGCATCAGTCAAGGATTGCAGAATAATATCGTTCTGCAAGTCCAAGTCCAACTTCACACCGAGCTTCTCAAGCTCTTCCATGTCCTTGATCATTGTCAGACAGTGATCTTGGACTGACTGCCCATCACGCATCTTAGCCTTAAAAAGTCATTTCGTGACTTGATATTTGGCTGCGCGACTCTGTTCACCAAACATCTCCTGCAGGTGAGCCAACATTTGGCGAGCAGTCCCGATATCTTCATGTTGGCGCTGGAGCTCATCAGACATCGAGCCCAACATGTAGTATCTGGCCTTATTGTCTTCGTCAATCCATTTTTCCAGAGACGCTCTCTGTTCAGTGGATGGACGAGCTGGTAAGGTGGGAGGGTCCTGGTCCAAAACATGTGTTAACTTCTCTGAACCCAAAACAATTTTGTAGTTCCTGAGCCAATCTTTATAATTGGGTCCAGTCAGTCTATGTGTGTCTAGGATACGTGCCAGTGGGTTGGACGCAGACATTTTCCTGTAGAGAGTCAAAGATTCTAGTTAGATACTGTAATTTTGACTTGACCAATTTGTTTAGGGATTTTATTTTTAAACAAATTAGCTCCCACTATTTTCTCGGATCCCTACACTCCCTCTGTAGAGATGCGAAAATCTCCGCGATTGATGATTTCTAGTGGGTGGTGCGGTCTCACCAACTGACTCATCACCTCACCTAACAGTTATTGGTGATGGGTTAGCCAATGAGTGAACAACTCTTGTTCAATGATTCTCTAATCATGGTGCACCCAAACTTGGTCTCTAATTCATGAATCTCACCGTATCCGGAATATTGATCCACTCCTTAGTTAAGTCAGACCCACCATTTGCATAGACTGGGTTCCTAATTGGGTCTCTCACCGTATCCGAAATATTGAGCCCAACTCATCCTCCAGCCCATAGCATCCAATGCCTAATAGACATGGTTGCGTCTTCCCGGTGCAACTGAGCCACTGTATCCAGCCGAGAACAATCAACCCCGGGAAGGGCCCGCACGTCTACAATGGTGGAAGACCTCGGACTTAATCTTTTCTTAGGGAGAATTGATTCAGGTCTCATTAAACTAGACTTGGCTTAGTCATAACAATTATGACTAACCTAGTGGCATGGGTCAGCTCGGATTATTGACCACCTCAGATCAGAACTGTGTCAACAGATATGGCCAGGTAAGTGAGACCGGTGGAAGGAATATGCCGTTAACTCGCACAAGAACGCATTCAGGTCGAGTAGCTTCCAATTAAAAACCAGTCGGTCGTCTGTGCCAAACTTACCTTAGACACCAAATTGTTGAGTCAGAACCAATTGGGTTAGCCTACAATCCAGACTCTAACCTCTGAGCCTAATTAGGTCTTGCTTGATCGTGACTCGATCTTGACCCAGACTTAATCCTATTAGGCTGGTCAATTTAAGCATTGTTGATCCCATCTAACCAACTCTTGATTCGGTTTGATCAACCGCTTAGACCTAATTGAGCTACCCAAGCCCGAACCCAGTATTATGAATATGTCTTAGATCTGAAATTCTCAATTTTAGACCTAATTAATATTCCATAAACTTAATTCTTAATTAAGTTGGGTTCATAAACAAAATATGCACAATAAATCCTAGGGTTTCAGGATCTAGGGTTTTGCAGAAAGTAAGTTTTGGGTTTCTGATTAAGGACGAACACGCAGCACCCCTACACGTCATAAGAACACCCCATCGAATGGGAAGAGAGGGCCTTTAAACCCTTCTTCGTTCTTATGACCGGACGGCCAAGAGGAACGCCTTAATCAGGAACATGTAAATCTACAAAACAGTTATAGATCTATATCATATATCTCATATACAAATTTAGATCTAATCAAGGCATATTTTGCATACATCTCATGTATCAAATCATGCATGTTTTCAGATCTAAATTATCACATAATAATCTAAAAAATTAGATTTAAATTGATCTAATCAAAATAAATTCTAATCTAGACAATTATGTAGAACTATTCTACAACTAGTCTAGTCATGCATCTATCATATCTCATATGATATTTAAAATTAAATAATTTTTATTTGCTGTTTATCAGATGTTATTATAACACTTATAATATCAGAAAATAGTAAATAAGAAGATCTAAAATATGATTTAATCAGATTAAATCAAAGACATGCAAAACTATTCTATAGAACTATTCTATTCTAGAACTAGTCATGCATATCTTCATGTTCTTAGATCCAAATCATTTAATTTTAATTTTTCTGATTTCAGATCTGATCACATCTCATGTGACATCTGAAATCACTTTATTTTCTAATTAAAATAAAATTAAAATCAGATCTAAACAATTTTAGAACCATGGCTCTGATACCAGTTGAAGGGAAATCCTGATTTCCCGGTCCAGGTTCGTCCAGATCTGATTAGATCAAGAGATATATTTCAAAAATTTTCTCTTGATCTCAATCAGATCTTGATATGTTTCAGATCTGATTCTTATTATTTTAATAAATAAAATAAAATAAGATAAATTAAATCAAATTTAATTTACCTGATTTGGGTAATCCTATTACCCTGTAGATGATCCTGATTGCAGCGGAAGGTTCTGGATCTTAGCCACGCAAGCGCCTGGCCTCTACCGGTATCCACTCGGGTTGGATCTGGAGATCCTCTTCTTCTCTATCACACCTCCAAAAATCAGATCTGGATCTGATCTGGAGGATCTTCAAAACTCTTTTGAAGATCTGCAGTCGTCCTTTTGCAGCAGCGCAGCCTTCTTGCTTTTGATCGCCTTTCCTTGATCTGAATCGCACCAAACTAAGTCCAAAACACCTTTTGGACGTGGAGAGCAAGAGGAGAAGAGACTATGGCATGGAGAAGGAGGGGAGAGGCAGCCTTGGGGCGTATCTAATAGCATTGGAATTAGGGTTGGGCGCAGGGTCTTATTTATAGACCTCTTGTGATCCAACTCCTCTTCCTCTCAACCAATCACAACCCTTTGTGAAATCAGATCTAAATCTGATTGGTTGGAATAGAGACCCCTGGATTCCTCCTTAGAGGGCGCCTAAGACCAGTCAAACTGGATTCTTAGTAGAACTCTGATTGGAATCCTAAAGGGAGGTGGAGTCCTTGTCCAACAAGGACTCCTAGGCGCCTCCTACTTGGGCTCACGCCACCCTTGGCGTGCGCCCTTCTCCTTGCCAGGTTCTGGCAGGGGGACAGGCCCCCACCAGCTCTCCAATAGGTGCATGACATGTGGTCAAAAGTCAAAGGGTGAATGGTCAACGTTTGACCAGTCAAAGGTAGACTTTTGACCAAAGTCAAAGAACAAGAAATGGCAGGTGACCAAAAATGGCAGGTAATGTCTTACAAATAAGACAACCTATTCTGACTTGGACAACCTCCAGTCAGACCATATGAAGGCCTCTGATTGAGCACAAACTCCTTTGGCTCAGTCAGGACAACTTATTTATGATAGTAAAAGAAGAACGTTAGGTTCAATCGAGTGCTAGCACGATTTCCTTGAACCTAATTGAATCTCATTCAGATCAATTGAACTAGATCAGTTCAATTGATGATCACCAGATTCAAACCCTTGTTTGTGTGACCCAGTTAGGTTCAGTTCTGTATGGTAATGGGATATGTCATGATCTCTATCATAGACATCATCGAAACTCCTTTCGATGGATCAGAACTCTTCTGATTCGAACAGCTAGAATGATCGATCATCTAAATCATTCTAATTGCTCCCAAAATCCACCAGTGACACCTAGCAGTATATGGTGGCAACCCATCAGAGCTGAATGCGAACCTCTTGGTGCAGCTACCTGTGTGATTCAGTTCTTCTATCTTGAGCCCCGATCAGATTAGGGTTAAGGTGAACTCGTCAAACCCTAGTCTCTGTCATATGATGTAATCATTCGATTCGAGTCCAATGTGAAAATCTAAATAGAAACTCTTTCTATTATTTCACTCTACCATGGCCATGGGCTTTCTGGACTTGATTCTCATGATCATCATAGGGCTACTCCTCTACCACCGAGGTAGATAGATCCCATCTTGATGCAATCCAGTTCCTACAATGAACATGTCATAGCCAACATACACCTCAGGGTTCCATATGGCTAGGAGACCGAGTAATGGTGTAGTCAAACTATAACACCCTCAAGGTGAACTGCCGATGCATCTCAGGTCAAAGAACCAGACACACTACTGCAGCATCGAGTCAGTCATTGACGAGAAGGTAGACTTCCTAATGACTACTCGAGGTGGTCACGCTCAGTGCCCTCGTTCTCTAACGAGTACCTGTACTCTCGCTCCGATGTCTCCACACCATAGACTCAAGACTCATCTACTAAAGAGAAGCGATCGTACACCAACCTTCCGGATCAATCACCATCCTCGTGATGATCCTATGGTCGGGAGCTGTTTATGAGTTAATAATGATTATTCATGTCTTAAATTTTCAACTCTTGAAAATATGAATTATCATTACCATTAACTCAAAGGATGTATCATAGACACTAAATACACATGTGTGATAGAAAATTATCCATTTTATTAATTATAGTCAAAATTACAATTTTGCCCCTAGAAGTGTATTACAAGTGTCAGCCAATTCTGGCTTCTAGGGCACATATATCTAACAGAGAGAACATCGTATTCCTTTGGTGTAGGAAGCTTAATGTATACCATGGTGTGTTGTAGACCAGATATTGCCCATGCAGTGAGCCAGGTCTATAGGTTCATTGTATAGCCTGGTAAGGAGCACTAGCAAGAATTAAAGTGGATCTTCAAGTACTTGGTAGGTACTTTTGGAGTTGTTATCTATTATGGACAGCAAGATGGAGCTGAGGAACTCTCCGATGTGTCCAAGGAAGCTCAGAGGTAGATAAATGGGTTTGTAGATGTAGATTTTGGTGGAGACATGGACACTCGATAGTCAACGATAATTTTTATGTTTAGCCTATTTGGAGATCTAGTCTTAGGGAGATCAAGCTTGCAACCCATCACGGCCTTATCTACAATTGAGGTGGAATACATAGGTGTTATGGAGGCAGCAAAGGAGGCTCTATAGTTGAAAGGATTAGCATTGGAGATGGGTCTCATACAGGAGGCTATCAGGGTGCACTGCGATAGTCAAAGTGTATTATTACTTACTCAGAACTCTATCTATCATGCAAGAATGAAATACATCAACATCAGATACCACAAGATTAGAGAGTTTGTGGAAGAAGGTGAAGTGAAGCTGGTGAAAGTCCACACCAAGGAGAATACAGTGGATGCACTAACAAAAGTTTTTCCTCGAGAGAGCTTTTGTAAATGCATAAAATCGATGTGTCTGATGGACAGGATAGACTTGCCTCAAGCCTTGGAGCACCAAGATGGAGATTGAAAGGGCAAGTATGGTGCTCCCAAGTCTTGGGAGACCATGGAGGAGTCAAGGTGGTGGCTCTTGAAGGCTAGGATTGGTCGGAGATATATCAGCAAAGATAAAAAGGTTGGCACATAGTCGGACTGGCTTGGATATGCAGCCGAGTTGGCTCAATCTGAGATCAAGCTGGCTTGGCCTATATCTAAGTCAGCTATCTCAGGCAGATAGAAGACATGGTTTGGAAAGATGTAGTCGAGCCGGCTCGGCTTCTGACCAAGCTAGCTCGATGGTGGCGAGCAGATCTGGATGGATTTTCTTTTCGACCTTCAATTGGGTCTAATCCAAGGGATCTTAAGGCCTAGTATGAAAGGTCGTAAGATGGCTAATTCATGTATGGGCTAGGTCTTTAGTCCAGGGGATGAGTGCATGCAAGACATATGTTTACATGGGCTTGGGTGAGTATTTTCATGTACGGATTAATTGAGGAGAGTTTTTTAGGGCTGAGTCGTGTTGACTCAGGGTGTCTATATATACTTGTATATGTAGATTATGGATAAAAGAACAAGAAAGTGAATTGAATCTCTTTTCTTTTGGAAACCCTAGCTTTCTCTCTTTCTCACTCTGCTACAGTCTCATCTTTATATCATCTGATCTTTATCTTTCTTGCTATCATCTCCAACTTTCTTCTTTAGAGTTGGTAGAAGGTACAAGGGTTTTCACAGATCCTGAAATAATTCATAACACATATCTGGCTGATACATTGGAAGAGCTAGCTCGATCATGTTAGAGCCAGCTCAAACCCTGAGAGAGGCTGCCTGAGTAGTAGAACAGAGAGTGGTGATTTAGGCTCTTACAGGAGACATCACCATCGAGTTGGTTCGACTACTAACCAAGCCGGCTCGAGCTATGAACATAGTAGAACGTGGTTTCTGTTCTAGCCTGGGATTGGGTTTAATCCTAGAAACTTAAAGCCTTGGTTTGTAAGATCCTAAGAGGGCTAACCTATGGATTGGACTAGGATTTGTCCAATGGGTGTGTGCATGGGAGATATGGGTGTACATGGGCTTGGGGAGTGCATCACATTAGGTTAGCTAGGAGAGTTTTTTAGGTTGGATCTTATTTGACTAGGTATATATACTCTATACTGAGTTTTGTAAACTAAGCACGGAATCAATACAATCCTTTTATCCCTAAAATCTCTCTTCCTCTCTCATTCTCTCCCTTTTCTCCATGCTCTAAGGTTTGCTAGGGTTTCAACAGAAAGGCCATTCCTTTTCTTGGATCCTTGTTGCTGTTTCTGCAAGCATTGAGTAGCAAGGATTATTCCCAATAGATTGGTGTTAGAGCAGTCATCTAGAATAACAATTGGTATCAGAGCCCTGATGTTAGATCTATTAGAGAAAAGATCAAAGCTTCAGTAGGTGTTATGGTAAGGTGCTAAACAGATTCCTTTGAACACTGTTTATTTTCTTTTGTGTTTGGTTGTTGGAATCTGGTTGGGATGGCATCTAGTACCATCAAGATGGACTTTGGGATGTTCAATGGCAAGGATAACTTCAGCATTTGGCAACAAAGAATGAAGGATCTACTGGTGCAGAATAGGATCTACAAGATTTTGACTTATGAAAGATTGGAAAAGATTTCTATTGAAGAATGGGAGGAACTTGAAGAGATAGCCTTCAGTATGATTCATATGTGCCTCGCTGATGAGGTTTTGCCTGAGATTAACATGAAAACCGCACCGATGGAGCTTTGGCAAAAATTGGAGAACACATATGGGCAAGAACATGATAAACAAGTTATGGTTGAAGAAGCAGTTGTACAGTTTGTGGGTGCCCGAAGAAGGAGACCTAGTTTCCCACATCTAAAAGTTCAATCAAGTTTGCTCAGATGTTATGAGCCTTGATGTGAAGATTGATGAGTTGGATAGAGCTCTCCTATTATTGTGTTCATTGCCAGCAGTATATGATAGTCTCATTGCCAGCAGTATATGATAGTCTCATTACTACTCTGGTGTATGAAAATGAGACATTAAACTTTGAAAAAATGGTTGGAGTTCTTAGGTCCAACGAGCAGCGAGAGAGGCTAATTAGAGAAAATCCTAATTCAGAGGTGCTTTCTATGAATGAGAGGCAAAGAAGGCCTAAGGAGAGGACTCCAGATAAATCTAAGAGTAGATCAAAGTCTTGAGAAAATCAGAAGGCTTGAAAATGCTGCAAGTATCATCAACCTGATCATATTAAAAGAAATTGCCTACTTTTGAAGAATGAAAAGGGGAAGGGTGCTTCTAAGGATGGATCGACCAGCGGGAGTGGTGCTCTATCATCTGAAGATAGTGGAGAAGATGTATTGATAGTATCAGATGAAGTAACAAAGTTGGATGACTACTAAACACTGGAATCAGCGTGTTTTTACTATTACACTACACATCGAAAGTGGTTCTTATCTTATGAAAGATTTGATGAAGCGAGTGTAAGTCTTGGTGATGAGCATCCATGTAAAGTTGCTGGTGTTGATATAGTAAGAGTGAGAATGTATGATGGAGTCATATGGATACTTACCAATGTGAAGCATATGCTAGAACTGAAGAAGAACCTGATATCCCTGGATTACTTGGAAAGATAGGAATATGCTTTCAGTTGTCAGTGAGGTAGCAGGTGTTTGAGAATTTCTGAGGGTGCATTGGTGGTGATGATAGGGAGAAGACTGAGCAACAATCTATACTAGATGGAGGGCTTAGTAGTTATAGATAGTATGGAGGTATCTATAACGGCACTGGAGGAGCAGCTAGCCTACAAGCTGTGGCACTATCGTATGAGTCATTTGAGTGATAGGGGGCTCATAGAGTTGAGTAGGAGAGGTCTAATTTCAGTAGTCAGAAAGAAAGGAGATGACTTATTTGAGCCTTGTATCTACAGCAAATAGTATAGAGTTATATTTGCTAGTAGTACTAAGCAGAGCAAAGCTATTTTGGAGCTTGTTTACTCAGACATATGGGGACAGACACCTGTTGCATCTTGAGGTGGAGAGAGATATTTTATCATCTTTATAGATGATTTTTCTAGGAAAGTATGGGTCTATCTGATGAGAAAAAAATTAGATGTTTTTGCCTAATTTAAAATCTAGAGAGCTGAGGTGAAGAAGGAGACAGGGCACCCAGTGAAGTATTTGAGGTTAGATAATGAAGAAAAGTACGTCAACATAGCATTCAGGAGATACTATGAGAAAAATAGAATAAAATACCATTACACTATGAAGATGATCCCTCAGCAAAATAGTATCGCAGAGAGAATGAATCAAACACTGATAGAGAAGATCAGAAGCTTGAGGATGCAGGCACCACTGCCCAAATCATTTTTGGGTGATGCTTTTATTTATGCATGTTTTCTTGTTAATAGATCTTTTCATAAAAAATTGAATGGAGGACTTTCAGAGGCTGTCTGGAGTGAGAAGAAGGTAGAGCTTAGCCATCTAAAGATGTTCGACTATCCTGCATATGTTTTGGTAGAAGAAGCCGACAGAAGCAAGTTAGAACTAAAGTCACAGAAGATGATATTCATCGGATTTTCATGAGGTGTGAAGAGTTTCTTACTATGCGATCACATTCTCAAAGGTGTGTCATTAGTTAGAATGTAATATTTGATGAAAAGAGTATCATCTTGAAGTCAAAAAGTATAGATGGAGTTGTGAAGACAACACAGGATACCATGGGAAAGCTCTCGGATATAGGTGATTTGCCCTCAACATCAACCTCGGGTCCTATTTAGTTTGAGATGGAGTTAGATAGGCATGGTGATCCACCTATGTAAGACTAGCATGGAGAGCAATCTATCTTGAAAGAAAAGCAGAGGCAGCTATAGACAGCAGACTTGCAAGATATTGCAAGGAGAGTGGCACTGCACAAGCCGAAGAGCATTATTCACAAACTAATGGAATAATGCTCAGATCCAAAGAGTTTTGAGAAGGCCATGGAAAGTTCAGATCGAAAGTCATGGATGTAGGTCATGATGGAGGAGATGGAGTCTCTCAAGAAAAATCAGACATTACAGCTGGTGGATCTACCAGATGATGCTTGATCCATTGGCTCCTAATGGATTTTCACCAAAAAAGAGGCACCTTCAGAGCAAGATAGAGTGAGGTACAAGACTAGGCTGGTAGCCAAAGGATACTCATAGAGAGAAAGGATTGATCACTTAGAAGTCTTCTCATGATTTCGATTTGAAGCAAATGGATATTAAGACAGTATTCCTCCATGAAAATTTGGAGGAGAACATATACATGGAGTAGCCATAGGGCTTTAGGAAGCTTGGGTCAAAGAGAGAGATCTGTTTACTGAAGAAATCATTGTATGGATTGAAGCAGTCTTCTAGATAGTGGTACAAGTGGTTTGAAACTTATATAAGAAGTATTGGATTTTCTAGATGCAATCATGACCCGTGTATATATGTGAGGTCTCTGGAAGATGGATCTTGGTTATACTTACTCTTGTATATGGATGACATGCTAATAGCATGTAAGAGTAAGAAAGTTGTATAGGAGTTGAAAGGAGCTTTATCTCAAGAGTTTGAGATGAAGGACTTGGGGCCTGCAAAGAACATCCTTGGTATGAAAATCGTCAGAGACAGAACCAAGAGGCTGCTACATCTATCTTAGGGAGGATATATCAAGAAGGTCTTGGAGACATTTAGAATGAAGAAAGCCAAACTGACTGAGATACCACTAGTGGGGCACGTTAGACTCTCTAAGACCATGTCACTACAGACTAAGATGAAAATTTAGAAGATGGAAAAGGTTCCATATACTTTTGGTATGGAAAGTATTATATACTCTATGATATGTTGTAGGCTAGATTTAGCCCATGCAGTGAGTCAAGTGAGCAGATTTATGGCTCAGCCTGAAAAGGAGCACTGGAGAGCACTGAAGGATATCTTTAGATACTTGGCAGGTTCAACTGGGATCAGCATCTACTACGATCAGTGGGAAGGTGCTAAGGAACATCCTAATGATTGGAAACATGCAGGGTTTCATGCATAAATTTCAAAACTTTTTTGAAATGTAGAGTAGCGGAAGACATAGATTAAATTATTTAATCTATAACATGCATATAATCAAATTATAAAACCCTACATCAAGGATCTATAACATGTTATGATACAAATATAAATCTAAAATTAAATTAATCATAAGTGGTATTGATTATATCAATACCTAAATCTAGAATAATTTTAGATCTAACCCTAGATCACTTCTGGGTCACCAAGAGATAAGATCTCTTACCTTTGCACGGGTCGAGAACTTCGCGATTGAATTCGTTGTTGCCTTTAGAGCCACACATGGATCCAGCCTCTATAGGTGATCCACATGAACATGCAACATAGATCGGAGCTTCATTGAACAAAGATTCGCTCGAAGTGCTAGCTTCTCGCGGATCCCTCTTGATGGTTAATCAAATACATGTTCTTCAGATCTCTTGGACAATCCAAGAGATGAAGAATATGAGGAGGAATGAGGGAGGAATCCAATCCTTGGATCTCCCATAGAACAAAAATAAAAAGATATATGGAAAAAACCCTAGGAGAAGACAAATCTTCTCCTTCATGACATTAACAGTTGATGTCCTAAAAACACATCTATGCTAGGATCAGAGAAGACCTTCTTCTCTGAATTTTTTTCTAATTTTTCAGATATCACACCCTCAGATTTTTCTCATAAAAATCTCATAAATAAAATTAAGAAGAAGGGCTCTCAAGAAAACCCTAAGAGAAGACCTTCTTCTCGCATCAGGACATGATCAGATCATGTCCAAAAAGGATCACCATGTCCCAACACCTTGGAGCACAGATTCCACATCCTTTGTGTCTTCATGACATCAACGATTAATGTCCAGATAAAGACCTTTTCTCTAAGAATCTTAGCACCATCTTTCCTCAAGACTTTTCTCTCTCTCTCTTAGATTTTTATCATATAAAAATCATAAATAAAATAGGAAGAGAGAAATATAAAAAAAAAATATAAGAGAAGACAATCTTTTCTTACCTTGTCTTTTTAAGATATCAACCTTTTATGTCTTAATTGAGAGGTCTTATTAAAGAATCTTCACACCAAAAATCCTCTACGCCTTCTCCTCCATCTCCTCTAATTTTTCATGATTTTTCTAGGATTTTTTACATCCTTAAACCATCTCATAAGAAAAATCCACCTTTTCTTGCAAGACTAGGTCAAAACCTAGTCAAAGGAGGACTTCTATGGGGCGTCCAACTCTTGGATGCCCCTCCCACTTATTTTTTTATAAAATCACTGATTCTCATGCACAAAACTAAGGGAAAAAGGGCTGAATAAGATACAGGGGTGTGGGTAGAGTTGGTGCACAAGGAAGGGAGGAGTTTGGGTCAAAGAAGACTCTTCCAAGTAGGAAACAATTTCCAAGTTCCTTTTAATTTTGCCCAAATCAAATTCAAATCCAATTTCTGAGATAATGGGGTGTGAAAAATCATTTCTTAGGCATGAAAATCATAAAAAATAATCTAAAATTAAAATATGGTGTGGGCTTTCTTAGGTGCAAGTGAAAGAGAGAGAGTCCCAGTCCAACTGAGACTTTTCTTGTTTGACTAGGTCAAAATTATTTTAAATCCAATCTAAATTTTATTTAAATTAGATTAAATACAACCCAATTAAGGATGATCCTAATCCAACTAGAAGCTCAATTAAATCAAGATTTAAATCTGATTTAAATCCTAAGTCAATCAGGTGCATCCAAGTCCTAGTCAAACAAGGAATTATTCTTTCCTTGCAATTGACTTATCTAACAAATTAATTAGACTTAATCTAATTAAATTCAAATAATTCTAATTGAATCTAATTTAATTAGACTTGATATCATCTTGATTGCTCAATCAAATTGAGCCAATTAGCAATCAAATTGCCAATCGATCCTCCTACAATACTTGCATTAGGTCAAACATCAATCTTATTGAATGTTTGACCTCAAAATGATTCTCAATCATCGATTAACCATCCGATCAAATTATAAGCTCTAATGTATGTGACCCCATAGGTTCGAACCTAAATCGGTAGTATAGAAATCAATTTCTATATCAATCAAAGTTACCATCTATTAATGGTTTCCGACGTCTGGATAGGTCGAATGTATGCAAAGCAACATTCTTAGAATCTTGACCTATGGTTACCGTATAATTCATCCCTATGACCAATAATGCTCAAGATGACTTTGAATATGCTGTCAAACACTCATACAAGTCATCTCTATTGTGTCTTAAAATTTTGCAAATCTCGTGATACCTCACGAGGATTACCCAGGCCTAGGTTTTGCTAAATTAAAATACAGTGAGATATTCTCTTTCGAAAGTTAATCAAAAGTGGTCAATCCCATCTTGACTCACACATCGACTCTATAAGTACTTGACTATATCCAAAAACCTTTCGTCATCTATATTAAAAATACAGACAGTCCAGCACCAAAGTACAGTGAGTTGCTTGCAAGTCACCATGGCGATCTCAAGTTGGAGGGACACTTATATCCATTGGCCTTAGCTAGCTATTCTTGATAGTAGAGTTCTACATTGGTCACGTTCAGCGCAGATGTACTCCTACATCTCACCTGAATGTCTTACCAGTATCTCTACACCATTTGGTTATGAGGACAACCAACGCATATGGCATACAGCGACCTACACTCGATAAGTTATCATCCTTGTTAATAACTTATCATTTGGTCATGAATAATTTAAGAACCATCTGATAAATCCTTCTTTATCAATTGATTGTGGTTCTAAGGACTTCATCATAATTTAAAAGTTTATTTAAGGAAGATAGAACTTTTATGATGAAACAACCAAATTACTATTATTATTAGATAATTCATATACTAATTTCAATCATCTACTACTTAGATGATTGGCTTTAGGATACATTTTTCAACAACTTCCACTTGAACTAAAGCTAATCAAAATGATATCAAATATCCTATCTTCGACTTGAATTCATAGAACTCATTAGTTCTGAGGTCTTAGCAAATGGGTCAATCAAGTTCTCCTTTTACATCGGTCTTCTACAGATCGACGTCACCCAGATCAAATATCTAAGAAAAATATGATGCAGAATATGCTGGTCCTTCAGTTCTTTAGCCTAAGCTATGGCTCCAGTACTATGATAGGATTAGACCATGGATGGAGGGTGCCATTCCCAATCTACTAATGAACCTCAGTAACTACACAGCTTACATGGCAGCATCATATGCCATGATGTACTCTACATCACTAATTGAATAGGCTAAAGTATCCTACTTAGAATCTTTTTAGTAGATTGCTCCTACAATTAGGGTATGAGTAGACATTCTCTTTATGAGCTTAGAAGTGACACTCCCAAGTCTTGAAAACATGAGAAGATAGGTCATGAAAAGACGAGAGCGAGCCAGAAGAAGAATCAATCTCAATAATAAAATTTAGAAATTGGGCTGGCTCACTCTGAGATTGAGCTAGCTCTATTAGAAACTGGGTCAGCTCAGTCTAGGACTGGGTCGGCTCAGTCTCAAAAGAAAATCAAGATAGAGAGCAGCATTTTTGGACTATTGGCATGGTACACAATTGGGTCGGCTCATTCTGGGATTGAGCGGACCCAATCGTAGGTTAGCCAGCTCAATCTGAAACTAGGCCGGCTTATTTTTTGTGGATTATTATTTTATGTATGTGGATTATTTGGATTTGGAGAGTTTCTTTTATGAGCTTGAGTTTGATCTTTTGTAAAGTATATATACTAAAAATAGGTCAAGATTGTAAGAGTGTTGAAATATACTGAATAAAAGCTATTTTCTTTTGAAAATCTCTTATTCTCTTCTTCTCTATTCCTTGATTTATTTGATCATGCTTCCATAGAGATCTCAAAGAAGTACTTTCTTGATTGCTTGGCTAATCACCAGCGATCATGTCGATCCATGTGGAAAGAGCGCATATTCCTAACATTTGGTATCAGAGCGGTGTTGCGTGGAAGGAAGGAAAACACCTAGGATTTATTACATCCAAGATCTGTTGCACCAAGTTTTATACTAAAAACTTCTAGTTTGCTTCATGGTTGTCTCTAAATTGAGGTGGAGATTGTTGATACAGAGGAACGGTGATATAGAAGTTTGGAAAGAGGATCTAGAGCTAGTTAGATTTTTTGTGAAGGGTAGTTTTATTGGTGTGTGATCGTGAAGGGTGTTAGGGATCTGTTCTTAATTTATTTGAAGTCATGGGATCAAGTGGATTCAAGATGGATTTTGAGAAGTTCGATGGTAAGAAAAACTTTACCTTATGGCAGCAAAGAGTAAAGGACTTGTTGGTTTAGCAGAGGATCTACAAGATTTTGACAAAAGAAAGGCCGAAAAAGATCAGTGTTGAGGATTGAAAAGAGTTGAAGAAAATTGCTTTTAGCACAATCTGAATGTAGTTGGCTGATCAGGTTTTGCCCGAGGTTTGCATAGAGACTATGGCAAAGGGGCTCTGGGAGAGACTGGTGAATACATACATGGGGAAGAACATGACGAACAAGCTGTAGTTGAAGAAATAGCTGTATAGTCTGAGGATGTCCGAAGGTGGAGATCTTGTTGCACATATCCAAAGGTTCAATCAGATGTGTTTTGAGGTGATGAGTTTGGATGTGAAGATTGATGAGGAGGATCGGGCATTGCTGCTATTATGTTCTCTCCCAGGTTCGTATGATGGTCTTATAACAACTCTAGTTTATGGAAAGGTGGTGTGCTCAGATCAAATGAGCAAAGGGAGAAGATCTGCAAGGGAGACCCTAAGTCTGAGATCTTGGCTGTGAATGAAAGATAGGGAAGATCAAAGGAGATGACAAGAGGAAAATCCAAGGGCAGGTCAAAGTCTCGCGATCAGAGGAAGATGATATTGGAATATTATAAATATCATCAGTTTGGACACCTGACCCTTTTGAGATCAAAAAAAGGGAAGGCCAACAAGAGAGATGATACAGCTTCTATGAGCAGTGGAGAAGACCTGCTAGTTGTATCAGATGGATCCACAGAGTACGATACTATATAGATATTAGATTCAGCATGCTCGCACCACTATACTTTTCATCAAGAATGATTTGCTACCTACCATAAGGTCGATGGTGAAAGTGTCAGTCTTGGAGATGATCATCCATGCAAAGTAGCTAGAATTGGCTCTATCAGGATGAGGATGTATGATGGAATCATTCATACATTATCAAATGTCAGGCATGTACTGGAGTTGAAAAAAAATTAATTTTTTTAGGCTACTTGGAGGAGCAGGGTTATGCTATTAGCAGCCAGACTGGGAGTGGATGTCGAAAAATTTTTAAGAAAGCTTTGGTGGTGATAAGAGGTAGAAGACTGAGCAATAATTTTTATAGAATGAAAGACTCAGTGGTAAATGATAGTGCAGAGGTGCTAGCAGCGGCACAGGAGGAGCAGATTTTATATCGACTGTGGCACTATCGGATGGGTCATATGAGTGACCGTGAGCTCATAAAACTAAGTAGAAGAGGTATGATCCCAGTCCTAAAGCAGGAGGGCATAGATCTTTATGAGCCGTGTATCTTTGGCAAATAGCATAGGATGAAGTTTGCCAGAAGTACCAAGCACAGTGAGGGAGTGCTGGATTTAGTGCACTCGGATGTGTGGAGACTAGCTCCTGTATCAGTTAGAGGTGGGGCAAAATACTTTGTTACTTTCATTGATGATTTCTTAAGGAAGGTATGGGTTTATCTGATTAAAAGAAAATAAGAGGTATTTGCCTAGTTCAGAGCATGGAGAGCTGAAGTAGAGAAGTAGTCAGGGAGATAGGTAAAGTGTTTGAGGTCAGACAATGGAGGAAGGTATACTAGCCTAGAGTTTAGGAGGTACTATGAGAAAAATGACATCAAACGCCATTATATGGTGAGGATGACTCTCCAGCAGAATGGTGTTATGGAGAGGATGAACCAAACACTAATCGAGAAGGTATGAAGTTTGAGGCTGTAGACATCACTCCCAAAGTTTTTTTGGGGTGATGCTATAACTTTTTCTTATTTTCTTGTGAATAGGTTCCCTCATTATAAGCTGAATAGAGGCATTCCAGAAGAAGTCTGGAGTGGAAAGAAGGTGGAGCTTGGCCATCTGAAAGTCTTCGATTGCATAGTCTATGCACATTTGGAGGCAATTGAGAAGAGCAAATTGAATCCAAAATCTCAAAAGATGATATTCATAGGGTATCCACAAGGAGTCAAGGGGTACCTACCGTGGGACTCTAAGGCACAGTAGTCAGTGATCAGCAGGGATGTCATCTTTGATGAGAAGAGCATCTTGAGGAGGTCTGGGATATATGAAACTAAAAAAATAAAGATGAACAGCAGTGGCTAGTCAAAGAATGATGGCATGCAGGTTACATCCACTTACAGGAGTGTTTCTATTGAGGTGGAGGTGGGCAGATCTCATATTGAAAATCAGCATGAAGGATCAGTAGTTCAGACAGATGTGCAGGAGCAATCACAGACATCAGGCAGAGATGTGCCAGTGGAAGTGGCTTTGCACAAGCCCCAGCATACTATTAGAAGATCGGTCAGATATGACATTGATGAGGTTATCTCCTATGCACTCATCATTGCTAATGAAGATCCAGAGAATTATGCAGAGGTCATGGAGAGTGAGGATCATGATTCATGGATGCAGGCCATGATGGAAGAGATGGAATCACTTGAGAAGAATTAAATATGGTAGCTGGTGGATCTTCTAGAAAGTGCTTGACCTATTGGCTTAAAATGGGTGTTCACAAAGAAAGAAGGACCTTCAGAATAAGGTGGAGTCAGATTCAAAGCAAGACTAGTAACAAAGGGATACTTACAAAGCGAAGGGATTGACTACATAGAAATTTTCTCTCCTATGGTGCATCATACATCTATTCGAGTTTTGCTGTCACTGATGGCACAGCATAATATGGAATTGGAATAGATGGACGTGAAGACAGCCTTCCTTCATGAAACTTTGGAGGAAAGAATCTACATGAAGTAGCCAGATGGTTTCATGGAGATGGGACAGGAAGAAAAGATGTGTTTACTCAAAAAGTCTTTGTATAGCTTGAAACAATCCCCTCGTCAGTGGTATTGAAGGTCTAATAGCTTTGTCCTGAGCCTGAGTTTCAGCAGATGTGAACATGATTGTTGTATTTATGTCAAAGATGTAGATGAGGAGGATGTCCTATACCTATTATTGTATGTAGATGATATGCTCATAGCCAGTAGAAGCATGGATGCTGTGAAAATGTTGAAAAGGGCATTACCATCTAAATTTGAGATGAATGATTTGGGTTTAGTTGAGAAAATCCTTGGAATAAAGATTTGCAGAGATAGGTGCAAAGGAGTGCTCCATTTGTCATAAGAAAAATATGCTCAGAAGGTTCTAGAGGAGTTTGGGATGGAGAAGGCCAAACCAGTAGAGACGCCATTATCGAGCCATATATCTCTCTCCAAGTTATAGTGCCCCCAGTTAGAAGAGGAGAGAGAGTACATGGAATGAATCTCTTATGCAAATATTGTAGGTAGTGTGATGTACACTATGGTGTGCTGTAGATCAGATATAGCACATGCTGTGAGCACAGTTAGCCGATACATGGCTAACCCTGGGAAGAACTATTGGAAAGTATTGAAATGGATATTGAGATATCTGCATGGAATAAGGGATTATGGTTTGATGTTTGGTGGGCAGCCGGGTGGATTTGAAGAACAATCTGTGAAGATGTGTGAAGGTTCTGATCCTCTGGAAGGATTTGTTGATGCAAATTATGCTGGTGATCTTGATACAAGGAGGTCTACTATTGGATACTTCTTCTACATATATGGTGGACCGATGTCTTGGAGATCAACCCTTCAGCCAATCATGGCCTTGTCTATCACAGAGGTCGAGTACATTAGGATAATGGAGGCTACAAAGGAAGCCCTTTGGCTTAGGAGGCTGATTGATGAGTTAGGGTGGAGCAAAGCAAGGTTACACTATTCAATGATAGTCAGAGTGCTCTGTTGTTGGCACAGAACTCAGTCTATCATGCGTGCACAAAGCATATAGATGTGAGGTACCATAGGATCAGAGAGCTGATGGAGGAAGGTGAAGTGGAATTAATGAAGATATATACCAAGGAGAATCAGTCTGATGCACTCACGAAGGTACTCCCCAGAGATAGCTTTCAGAGATATGTGGCACGAATGGATCTATTGAGAAGAGATGAGTTCACAAGGACTTGGAAGCACCAAGATGGGAATGTAAGCTCAGAAGTGGCACTCCCAAGTCTTGAAAACATGAGAAGACAGGTCATGGAAAGATGGAAGCGAGCTGAAAGAAGAATCAGTCTTAATAGTAAAGTTCAAAATCTAGGCTAGCTCACTCTGAGATTGAGCCAGCTCAGTTGGAAACTGGGTTGGCTTAGTCTAGGACTGGGTTAGCTAGATCTCAAAAGAAAATCCAGATAGAAAGCAGCATTTTTGGGCTATTGACACGGTACACAACTGGGTCAGCTCAGTCTAGGACTGAGCCAATCTAGTTATACGTTAGCCAGCTCAGTCTAAAACTGGGCTGGCTTAGTTTTTGCGGATTATTATTTTGTGTACGTGGGTTATTTGGATTTGAAGAGTTTTTCTATGAGCTTGGGCTTGACCCTTTGTAAAGTATATATACTGAAAATAGGTCAAGGTTGTAAGAGTGCTGAAATATACTAAATAAAAGCTTTTTTCTCCTAGAAATCTCTTCTTCTCTTCTTCTCTATTTCTTGATTTATTTGATCGTGCTTCTGCAGAGATCTCTAATAAGTACTTTCTTGATTGCTTAGCTAATCACCGACAGCCATGCCGATCCATGTGGAAAGAGTGCATATTCCCAATACTCTTGTCATCTTGTTCTGACTGAAATCAAAACATCCATATATTTTAAGTCAGTACTTCCATATTTGAGTCACTGGACCTTAGTATTTTATATAATCCTCCAGTGGCTCTTACTTGGATCAGACTGGTATCTACTCAATACCTCTAGTGAGTATACCATGTCTAATCTCATACATAGATAAATAAGATGATAGCTAAACCTTTATTCCTTGCAATGTTGGAATGCTATTCTGGATTAAGAGAATTTCATCCTCAAATATTGCAAGAAATAACATTACAAAATATTTTGCCTAATAATAAGTGCAGGGTTTGTCTTTGTTCATAACTAAGATATACATTCAGAACATATGTTCAAACTTTGAGATGATACTCAGATGGGCTTTATAGGTCCTTATCTTTCCATCTGTGCTACTCTGATCCTATTAAAAATTCATTCACATCCAATGGATTTTATCCCTTCAGGTGATCAACTCTTGTCCATACACTATTGATCATCATAGACTTCAATTTGGATCATATGGATCCAAGCCACTTCTCAGAATCAGACCACTGCACTGTATCCTTATAGGTGATCAGATCCTTATTATTCTCATCAAGCTCAACATGATCGCCATCCTGGACCTAGACACTGAAGTATCTATCTGGCTAACATGGTACTCTACTAGATCTCCTTAAAGGTGACACTTTAATGGGCTCCAAATTTTATCTAATCAAATCTAGTTCTGTAGGTTTATCAGATAACGTTGATTTTTTTCTACCAGTCAAACTTTTACAAGTTCAACATGATAGGCATCAATTCCTTCTCTAAGGAACTCCTTTCCAAAAGGAATGCCCTACTGCTGATGAACATCTTATGTTCTTTAGCATAGTATAATTAATAACCCTTAAACACTTATTAGATCAGGATCCAAGTTTAACTGTGTGCAAATATATGACATAGGCTGATCAACTTCAAACCCAAAAGTGAAAGAGTCTAGGTCTACACCCGATCCATATCCCATATGGAGTCAATGTAATAGATTAACTCGGTATAAATTTTTAAAGTAAAAAAATAGTCATAAGAGCACAACCCTACAATAAGCAGACAAGTATATCCTATTGTAAATTGAACTATGTCTAACAAAGTTTAATTTCTCCTTTTAGATACACTATGTTTCAAAAAGGAATCCACTAAGAGAGAATCCTATTCTCTCCTAGATATGTCACAAACTCACGTATTTACCTCCTCGATCTGATCGAAGAGTTTTAATACCTTATCCAGTTTATTTTTTTTTTCATTATTGAATCATTTGAATATTTCAAATGATTCATCCCAGACGTACCCATGCCCAGATAGATCGTCTGTAATGAAATATTAATGTCTTTCTTTGGCACTTACGTTCAAGGTCCACATACATCACTATGTATGAGACTTAGAACTTTATCGGCTCCTTCATCTTTTTTAGTAAAAGGTGACTTTGTCATCTTTCCAAGAAGACAAGATTCACAGGCTATCAATGATTCATAATCATTGATATCGAGGTTTTCTTCTCAAGCTAACCCGTTTATCCTGTTCTTGTCAATATGACTAAGCCTATAATGCCAAACATAGACATCCATGACATAATCTAACTAGGATGTGTACATTCCACTTATCTTAAGTCCTTGCAATGAATTGCGTAAGACCACCGGTATCTAATACCTAGGTAGTAGAATTATATACAGAGAAGTTTTAAGGTGTTATCATATAACATCTTTAATGAGAAACTTTTGCTTCTTTCTCTTGTTCAACCTATTGTGGTTAAGGGAAGCAAGACAAATCTTCTTCCTATGACCTTATTTTAGACATTAGAAGTACTATGCCTGATTTGGGTTAACCTTGGATTAATTATTTTGACTAGGCTCAGAAATCCTAATACGAACTCATTCATACTGCTGAACCAATATTCAACTTTCAATACTGATTATCGAAGTTGGGTCCATAAGTCTTCACCATCTAATAGTGATAGGAGCAATTAGGATTTAGCCTTAATAGAGAATGACCTATTGTATATGAATCATTTTAAGCCTAAGGACTTGGACTTTAGTTTAAAGGTTCTCCCACTATTTTATTTGAACTGGTAGCCTCTACCTTGAATTCAAGGAATTACTTTAATTTTCTAGTAGGTACTAGAATCCACATAGACTGCACACGAGCCCAACTTTGGTTGGCCCACCCATGTACATCTAAGGGTAGATTCATCACCAATTATTTCTTTAAATAATTTTTAGTAATTTTAATTCTATCTTAGGCCCTGATCAGTTGGCTTTGACCTTCTCAGAAAAAGATCCAGTTATGTCCAACCATTAACATGATCATACTTGGCGCATCCAACCAATGAATGATCAGGCCCAACTTTGGTTAGCTAACCCAACTACCATTAGAGAGACACATCCAAGTCGTCATATGATGAATAATAATTTCATTAGTCAACAAGCACTAGGCCTTTGGGCCTCTAATGACTATTGAGTTAATGGATCTATTATCAAACACCTTAATGGGAGGCTATGACTCCATTATCCCCATAACTTTATCATTTTAAGGATCTGATAATTTTAGAGGATTTAAATTATTAGTGATTTAAGGATAGAAAGAACATGGATCAATTTGCTCCCACTAACTTCATCAAGTCAAGTCCTCCCACTGACTTTGTAAGTCACTGATGAGGACTAGGATCAATTACGGTCCATGGGCACCTAAATCAGTCTCACTAAATAAAATCAATCTCACTGATTTTCTGTGTGACATGGGTTAGTATGAATCATTAAGCAACCTAATCAAAAACTTGATTAACCTTATTGGATAGGTAAGTGAGATCGATGGAAGGGTCTACCAAGGCTTGCCTTAGACACCATCAGAAATGGCCAGATAAGTAGTCTGCCAATTAAAAACCATCGATCTAGGATGCCAGACTTACCTTAGACACTAATTGGTTTGTCAGTTTTGATTTGGTCTGCCTAAAGATTCGGGCTCGACCACTGAGCCATGATCAGCATCCATTTGTTAGATGTATAGACTTTGATTAAGTATAACTATTGAAGTGATCTATAGAAATGATCTAATCCTAATTAACTATTAGTTAGGTTTGATCAATTTCTTAACTATGTCCATATTTAATCTAACCTTAGGTCTAACTCGGTTAAGGACCTGATCAAAGTTAACCCATTTTTCTTTAACCCATATTTTATGAAATTATCTTAGGATCTTCAAATCATAAATTTAGATCCTAAACAATTACTTAATTCTCAATTAAGTTCAAGTCTTATGGGTTCAGGTTTATGGAATCTCAGAACTAATTTCTAATTTTATTATTTGAAACATTTTCAAACTGTATTGAATCATATTCAATATATAGTTTTAGATCTGATTTGTTTCATTATTTAGATCATGTCCTAGGATTTCAAATATAGGATTTTGCGGAAAGTAAGTTTGCGATTTAATTTTTACAAAATAAATATTTCATATATATACATTCTAGATTCAAAATAAAAATTATATATCAACATATGTAATAAGAGGATTTAGATCTAAACATAAAATATATCATGTGGATCAGATCATAAACCATTTAAAATTAGATTTAAAATTTAAAAATAAATCATAAATTATTTTAGATCTCATCTAATATATTTATGACTTAGGTTTCTCGGATCAGCACATACTAGGATAACCTTTCTACTGTAAGGGGTAAATCTTACAGTAGGACAACCTTATGGCAGTATGTGCAATCCTGATATTATTTAGATCTAATCTAAATAATCTAAAATAGATCAAATATCTATTAAATTTTATATTTAAATTAAAAAATTAAATCATAAATTTTCTTAGATCTAATGAAAGTAATTTATGATTTTGATTTAGATCAGTACATACTAGGACAACCTTTTCATTGTAAGGGATTAGCCTTACAACAGGATAACCTTATGGCAGTATGTGCGATTTTTAATTAACTTTAATTTTTAGATTTAATATAAAGCATAGATAAACATGTTATACTAGAACCTAGATGCTCTGATACCATTGATAGAAAACATGCAGGGTTTCATGCATAGATTTTAAAACTTTTTCAAAATGTAGAGCAGCGAAAGATAGATTAAATTATTTAATCTACAACATGCATGTAATCAAATTACAATATCCTATATCAAAGATCTATAACAGGTTATGATGCAAATATAAATCTAAAATTAAATTAATCATAAGTAGTATTGATCATATCAATACCTAGATCTAGAATAATTCTAGATCTAACCTTAGATCACATCTAGGTCACCAAGAGATCAGATCTCTTACCCTTGCGCAAATCGAGAACTTCATGGTTGAATCCGTTATTGCTTTTGGAGCCGTACATGCATCTGACCTTTATAGGTGATCCATACGAACTTGCAACATAGATCGGAGGTTTATTGAATGAAGATCCGCTCGAAGTGCTAGCTTCTCGCGGATCCCTCCTGATGGTTAATCAAATATATATTCTTTGAATCTCTTGGACAATCCAAGAGATGAAGAATATAAGGAGGAATGAGGAAGGAATCCAACCCTTAGATCTCCCATAAAATAAAAATAAAAAGACATATGAAAAAAATCCTAGGAGAAGATAAATCTTCTCCTTCAGGACATCAATAGTTGATGTCCTGAAAATACCTCTGATAGGAATGCGATGTTGTCATTAAGACACCATATTTATCAATTTAATCTGACTTCTTAAAATAATTAAAAATGCATAAATAGTAGTGAGTCAGGTCAAATCCATAGGGAAGGTAGTACTTTTAGATTTAAAATCTTTGATTTTTTTTAAAAGAAAAAGAAAAGAATTTTAAAATAGAATTTGAAGTCAAAAATTAAAGTTGCGAAGTGGAAATTAAATTATGCAAAAAAGTAAACTAGGTACTAAGATCTACTAGTTAGATCTTAGCATCTACTTGCAATAAAATAAAAAGTAATAATTAAAATATAAAAATTAAATTATAATAAAAATAAAGAGCATTAAAGAATATAAAAATAAATATTGCATTAACTAAAATTTCATAATTTAAATACATAAAAAGAAGAAAATTAAAACAAGCTGATCTCTGATCTTGGATCAGCATTGGCAGAAAGATGGTGTAGAAGCCCAGCTCTTCTTCTCGGCACTCATTGCTTTGAAGCGGCCTTTAATCCATAGCCTGACTTCATCTTGTACCAAAGCTTCATCTTAACTGGAGATGTTGATTTTTGAAGGCCTGGGGTTCTTTTTATAGAGCTAGGGAGGCTAGATATATTTTTTGGAGGCAATGTGGGACTAAAGGTTGTTTTAATCATGAAAATAGAAAGAAATTCAAATGAAATTTGGATTAAAAATGCCCCTCTTGAGTTCTTTTAATTCTGGCCATTGGATGGTGATCCGATGCTTCCAAAAATATCAAAAATGGACGTGTAATGGCCCACATCAAGTCGGATTAATTTTTGGCTGTTGGATTGCGCTTGATGGAGGAATTTAAGGCATTGATTACGTGCCTGAGAGTTTGATCATCGGTGGGAGCCTTCTGGACCATTGGATTGAAGCTGGAATCAAATGCTGCCATCCGATGGCGATCCAGGTGAAATCAGTAATTGGAAAAAATCTTGACCGTCCAAACTTGACCACAAACAACCACCACCACACGATTGCACATTTACTATTCCCATAGACTGCGTGGATCGGTCACATCATGCACCACAACCAATCAGCACCTTTTATTGATAGATGAAAAGATCGAAATGCCCTGTGAGCTGCGATGAATTTTTTGTAAACCCTTTAGGAGTCTAGGTCCACCACGTGGCAAGCTCTAATTCGTCGGTATCTGCTGAGCTGGTGGTCCATGTCTGGATCATGGACCGACTGATGGCTTCAATGACTGAGTCGACTTTGATGGCTTGGCTTGACTTGCGGAGCCGGCTGAGCCATTTTTTTTTATTTAATTTTTATTTATTTTATTTTTTAAAAAATTCATATCTTTTCTATTTTAGCTCTATTTTACTCAAAATTTATTTTGTTGTGATAAAAAAAATGAGCTCTTTTCATTAATGATAAAATTTTATTTTTTTAATTTTTATTATTTTTTAATTAATTTTTTAATTAATAAAAATATGAATTTCTAAAAAATTATATATAAATTAATTAATAATTTTTAAAAATTAATATGAATTAATTAATAAATTAATACTTTTATTGATGAATTTATGGTACTTATCACACCCCCCAACTTAAGCTTTGCTCATCCTCGAGTAAAGAAAGAATTTAGTTTTAAATATCTTTTAATTTTAGAGTTTCGAATTTTACCTAAGCAGTTTTCAAAATAGCCATTGATATTCAGTAGAGCTTAAATGAGATATATCATTAAGATATTAATATTTATCAATAGAAAAATTAAGTAAAAAATATTAAATTTTTTAAAATTTTTTCTAAATTATCCCACCTTTATCTCTGATTTGTCTAAACTTTCATATAGACAAGTGTATTGCTACTTTCGTCCTTCATTTATTGATTTTTTATTTTTATATTGCCCACTTTTTGATGCAAATATCATTGCTTACTTAGGCAATGGGACTTAGTTACTCAGTGGAAAATCAATATTTTTTTTTTTAACATTGTACCACTATTGAGTATCTTAACCTCTTAAGCTTTCTATTTGATCCATGTAGCGAGTCTTGGACCAATGACTTTCAAACCAGTTGACTTTAGGGCACTAAGTATAGAATACCCCTCTGGCTTACTAGCTTGAATCAAATAGGCTATGAGTTAAGACTAGCTTTACAATGAGCTTCTTTGCCCTTTTACCTTTTAACACGAAACTCAATGCTTGCTTAGGCAAAGAAGCCCGATTACTCAGTGAGAAGTACTTGAAAACTATTTTATTAAAATAAATTTATTATATGAAGAAACATATAGTTATCCTACACAAGCCTATAAAAAGTAGACTTTTCTTTGATGTTAGTAGAAATAATTAGAAATGCTCCAAGAAAAAAAATTTTATGTTCTAGACTTAACTCTTTATTGAATTTTCTTGATACTTGATTCCTCAATATCTCACAGATTCTCTGATCTATGCATCAATTTTCTTTTAAAAATGCTTAGTTTAATTCGATTCTTAAGCATAATCAGGTGTCTAAATATTAAATACTAGCTTTTTTGAGGACTTAATATTTTAAAATTTTTATTTTTCTCCCCCCCAACCTAATCGACATTATCCTCAATGGAGAGAAAAAAAAAGGGTGTAATAAAGAACATAGAAGAATACATCTAACTCAGTATATTTTTGGTCCAGCTCATGTCTTTGAAAATTTAAGCTCTCCCTCCAACTTATTCAAATTATCCTAAAAAGAAAATAAACTAAAAAGATAAATTAGATAAAAACTAAATATTGGATTGACTCCCAATAAGCGCTAAGTTTACCATCTTCAGTTAGACACAATGTAGCTTACTATCCTGTGTCAAATATTGGATTGACAAATTTCAATGATTTTGGATTGCCAATCTCAGAAAGTTGATTTATAATCCCATTATTGATATATTCACTATTAATTTTAGGGATATAATTTATGATCCCATTCTCAGACCCATGTTTATTAAGAATTTATCCTATTTATTTTTCTAAGTACTCATGAATGGAGTTTTTGTATTAGGAGTCAAGTTTGATTCAATGGGTGCCGGAATGGTGACTAAAGGTGATTTTAATTTTGGAGGTAAATTAATGTGATCTTGCTTAAACAACTCCGTTGACTCTTTATTACATGCCTCTTGATTTTTGTAAGAAGAACCTACTTCTAGGGTTGAAGGGAATACGATATTAGGTTTATAAGTCTTGGATAAATCATCTATTCTTTTTCTCCCTATTTCTATCTTATTTAAACTAGAACTAGTATCAGTACTAATTCTTGGCTCGGGTTTTTCTATGTGGTTAGTCTCAGTACTAACCAGTTTCTCTAAATTTTTATTTTGGCTAGCATCAGTACTAGCCTCTCTCACCTAGTCTTGGTATGGATCCATAAGAATCCTATAGCTTTTAAGTTCAGAAATTACTTTGGCATTCTCTAATTAGGGATTCTTAAGTGAGACATTAAATTGATAACTTGGTCCAGATGGTTGGTGGATATTAGGTGGATTGTTTGAAATTGGTAGGTTCGATAGTTGATCTAGTTCTCTCCTCATGTTAGACTCAACTAATTATCCTATTTGAACTTCTAGCTTGGCGATAGATTGCTGTTGAGTCATAATCAATTGTTGAAGTTGGTTAAATCTATCATCGACTAGATTGGTTGGTTGAGAAGGTGGGTATGAGGGCTGATTATGATATGGTGGTTGGGTAAACTAACTAGGTTGACCATTATTATTGGCATAATTTTGGTATTGGGGCCTATTTTGATAGTTTTGGATAGATAAAATTTGGGTTTGAGCCTGAGTCTGTTGGGATGTCCAAGAAAAATTATGGTGGTTGCTCCAATCTGGATTATATGAATTTGAAAATGGATCATTAATCAATTTGGAGTATCCTTGAGCAGCTTGAACTTGTTCTTGGATAAAATGTGGAAACAGTGCAGTCATAGGACATTCACTCACATGATGGGTTGGGCTAACATAGATTGAATAAATCTTCTGATAATTAGAAGATGATGTGAATTATGCAGGAGATTGTTGACCTAGGATTAGGAGTTGATCTATTTTCTAAGCAAGAAGGTCAACTTTATCTAATTTTTGGACTATTAGGCTCAGATTAGCCATTTGATTATTATGGTTGGGTTCAGCTAGATTAGGTAAAGTAATTTTCTACTGTATATGTATTAGTGCAATCCTAACGTATTGTTCAAAAAAAATTTTAAATTTTTTTAAAATTTTTTTATTATTTTATTATATTAAAAATTAATTATTTTATTTATTAATTTAATTTAATTATTATTTTTAATATTTTTTAGTTAGTTAAATTTATTTTTTATTTTAATTTATTTTTAGAGGAGAAAGAAGAAGAAAGAAAGAAGAGTTCTAAAGAAGAGGTCCTAAGGAGTCCTAGAACTAAGAAGAGAGAGAAGAATTAAGTTTAATTAGGTTTGATGTTGGTTAGCAATCAAGTTAGTCAATCAATCCTGACTAGGGATTATTCTAGATCTAGACAGCTCCTAACTACCAAGGTCACCTTCAAGCCCTCCAAGTATAAGATCAGCCAATCAACTAGCCAGGTAAGTGTAAGGTCGGTGGAAGTTCCCCCATTGCTTGCCTTAGACATCAATTGTGCTTGATCAGGTAAGCTAACAGAACCAATTAAAAATCACCTTCCTTCGGGCCTAGTCGTTCCTGAACCACTTTCCTAGACACCAGTCAAACTAACTAACCCTAATCTAGTTCAACTCTTAGGATTTCTTGTCCGATTGAGCTCGAGTTCCTAGGATTGATGTCTAATTGATTTTAAAATTAAAGGCTTAGGTCAATGTAGAATGCTGGTTGGTTATTTATGGGCTAAGAAAGGGTGATTAAATCTCCATCTTATCTTGTTTAATTGGATTGTACCCTTAATTAGGTTTAATATGAATATGCATAAAAAATTTTCAATCAAAGGGTTCTATGCAATTTAAACTAAATGCATGCAACTAATTAAATTCTGAAAGGCTTACCTTACCTCCAGCAATCACCAAAAAAAAATAAAAATAAAAATAAAACTAATAGGATGCATGCTCTAAACAGTTAGGGTTTCTAATCTTATCATGAGATTTTTAATTAGATTTAAGTGGATATATTTTTTTAAAAATTTAATTTTAAAATAAAATAAATAAATAAAAAGGATAAGGGTTAGGATTGATCTCACCAAGCAAAACTAAATAATTTATTACTTGCCCTGATTCTTTTTGTTCTTTAACCTCTTTTTCTATAAAATAAAAAAAAATTAGCAAGCAATATTTATAAGAAAATAAGAATTTTATTTATAATTTATTTATAAAAACATCAAAGAGATAAAAAATTTAATGTTCGTGCCTTCCCCAGCAATGACGCCAAAAATTTGGTACGTTTGTCAAAATTATTTTTAATAAATCAAAGAAATCAAAATCAAAAATCAAAAATATTCTCCGACAATGGTGCCAAAAATTTGGTATATTTCTCAAAATTATTTTTAATAAATCAAAGAAATTAAAATCAAAAATCAAAAATATTCTCCGATAATGGCGCCAAAAATATGATAGGAATGCGATGTTGTTGTTAAGACACCACGTTTATCAGTTTAATCTAATTTTTTAAAATAATTAAAAATATGTAGATAGCAGTGAGTCGAGTCGAATCCACAGGAAAGGTAGTATTTTTAGATTTAAGATCTTTGATTTTTTTTTTAAAAAAAAAAAGAATTTAAAAATAGAATTTGAAGTCGAAAATTAAAGTTGCAAAGTGAAAATTAAATTATGCAGAAAAGTAAACTTGATATTAAGATCTACTAGTTAGATCTTAGCATCTACTTGCAATAAAATAAAAAATAATAATTAAAATATAGAAATTAAATTATAATAAAAATAAAGAGCATTAAAGAATATAAAAATAAATATTACATTAATTAAAATTTTATAATTTAAATACATAAAAAGAAGAAAATTAAAACAAGCTGATCTCTGATCTTGGATCGGCATTGGCAGAAAGATGGTGTAGAAGCCCAGCACTTCTTCTCGGCACCCGTTGCTTTGAACTAGCCTTTAACCCATAGCTTGGCTTTATCCTGTACCAAAGCTTCATCTTGATTGGAGATGTTAATTTTTGAAGGCCTAGGATCCTTTTTATAGAGCTAGGGAGGCTAGATAATTTTTTTGGAGGCAATGTGGGACTAAGGGTTGTTTTAATCATGAAAATAGGAAGAAATCTAAGTGAAATTCGAATTAAAATAGCCCCTCTTGAGTTCTTTTAATTCTGGCCATTGGATAGTGATCCGATGCTTCCTAAAATATCAAAAATAGACGTGTAATGGTTCAGATCAAGTCGAATTAATTTTTGGCCGTTGGATTACGGTTGATGGAGAAATTTAGGCCATTGATCATGTGCCTGAGAGTTTGATCACCATTGGGAGCCTTCTGGACCATCGAATCGAAGCTAGAATCAAGCGCTACCATCCGATGGCAATCCGAGTGAAATCAACAACTAGAAAAAATCTTGACCATCCAATCTTGACCGCAAACAACCACCACCGCACGATCGCATATTTACTATTCCCATGGACCGCATGGATCGGTCACATTGTGCACCATAATCAATCAGCACCTTTTATTGACAGATGAAAAGACCAAAATGCCTTATAAGCCATGATGAATTTTCTATAAACCCTTTAGGGGTTTAGGTCCACCATATGGCAAACTCTGTTTGGCCGGTGTCTGCTGAGCTGGCAGTCCACACCTAAATTATGTATCGACTGATGGCTTTAATGGCTGAGTCACCTTTGATGGTTTGGCTTGGCTTGCGGAGCCGGCTGAGCCATTTTTTTTTTTATTTAATTTTTATTTATTTTATTTCTTTAAAAATTCATATTTTTTCTATTTTAGCTTCATTTTACTTAAAATTTATTTCATTGTGATCAAAAAAATGAGCTCTTTTCATTAATAATAAAATTTTATTTTTTAATTTTATTATTTTTTAATTAATTTTTTAATTAATAAAAATATGAATTTCTTAAAAATTATATATAAATTGATTAATAATTCTTAAAAATTAATATAAATTAATTAATAAATTAATACTTTTATTGATGAATTTATGGTACTTATCAACCTCTATGCTAGGATCAGAGGAGACCTTCTCCTCTGATTTTTTTTTTAATTTTCAAGATATCACACCCTAAGATTTTTCTCATAAAAATTTCATAAATAAAATTAAGAAGAAGGGCTCTCAAGGAAATCCTAAGAGAAGATCTTTTTCTCTTCTTCTTCTTGCATCAGGATATGATCAGATCATGTCCAAAATGGATCACCATGTCCCAACACCTTGGACCACAGCTTCTAGGCCCTTTGCGCCTTCATGATATCAACGATTGATGTCCAGATAAAGACCTTTTCTCTAAGGATCTTGGCACCATCTTTCCTCAAGCCCTTCCTCTATTTCTCTCTCAAATTTTTGTCATATAAAAATCACAAATAAAATAGGAAGAGAGAAACATAAAAGAAAAATATAAGAGAAGATAATCTTCTCTTACCTTGTCTCTTCAAGACATCAACATTTGATGTCTTGATTGAGGGCTCTTCTCCAAGAATCTTGGCACCATAAATCCTCCACACGTTCTCCTCCTTCTTCTCTAATTTTTTATGATTTTTTTAGGATTTTTCACATCCTTAAACCATCTCATAAAAGGCATCCACCTTTTATTGCAAGACTAGGTCAAAACCTAGTCAAAGGAGGACTTCCATGGGGCGTCCAACTCTTGGACTCCACTCCCACTTATTTTTTCATGTCACCACTGATTTTCATGCACAAAACTAAGAGAAGAAGGGCTGAATAAGATAGAGGAGCATGGGTAGAGTTGGTGCACAAGTGAGGGAGGAGTTTGGGTCAAAGAAGACTCTTCCAAGTAGGAAACAATTTCTAACTTTCTTCTAATTTTGATCAAATCAAATTTAAATCCAATTCCTTGTTAGATATATGTGCCCTAGAAGCCAGAATTGGCTGACACTTGTAATACACTTCTAGGGGCAAAATTGTAATTTTGACTATAATTAATGAAATGGGTTATTTTCTATCACACATGTGTATTTAGTGTCTGTGATACATCCTTTGAGTTAATGGTAATGATAATTCATATTTTTAAGAGTTGAAAATTTAAGACATGAATAATCATTATTAACTCATAAACAGCTCCCAACCATAGGATCATCACGAGGATGGTGATTGATCTGGAAGGTTGGTGTACGATCGCTTCTCTTTAGTAGATGAGTCTTGAGTCTACGGTGTGGAGACACCGAAGCGAGAGTACAGGTACTCGTTAGAGAACGAGGGCACTGAGCGTGACCACCTCGAGTAGTCATTAGGAAGTCTACCTTCTCGTCAATGACTGACTCGATGCTGCAGTAGTGTGTCTGGTTCTTTGACCTGAGATGCATCGGCAGTTCACCTTGAGGGTGTTATAGTTTGACTACACCATTACTCGGTCTCCTAGCCATATGGAACCCTGAGGTGTATGTTGGCTATAGCATGTTCATTGTAGGAACTGGATTGCATCAAGATGGGATCTATCTACCTCGGTGGTAGAGGAGTAGCCCTATGATGATCATGAGAATCAAGTCCAGAAATCCATGGCCATGGTAGAGTGAAATAATAGAAAGAGTTTCTATTTAGATTTTCACATTGGACTCGAATCGAATGATTACATCATATGACAGAGACTAGGGTTTGACGAGTTCACCTTAACCCTAATCTGATCGGGGCTCAAGATAGAAGAACTGAATCACACAGGTAGCTGCACCAAGAGGTTCGCATTCAGCTCTGATGGGTTGCCACCATATACTACTAGGTGTCACTGGTGGATTTTGGGAGCAATTAGAATGATTTAGATGATCGATCATTCTAGCTGTTCGAATCAGAAGAGTTCTGATCCATCGAAAGGAGTTTCGATGATGTCTATGATAGAGATCATGACATATCCCATTACCATACAGAACTGAACCTAACTGGGTCACACAAACAAGGGTTTGAATCTGGTGATCATCAATTGAACTGATCTAGTTCAATTGATCTGAATGAGATTCAATTAGGTTCAAGGAAATCGTGCTAGCACTCGATTGAACCTAACGTTCTTCTTTTACTATCATAAATAAGTTGTCCTGACTGAGCCAAAGGAGTTTGTGCTCAATCAGAGGCCTTCATATGGTCTGACTGGAGGTTGTCCAAGTCAGAATAGGTTGTCTTATTTGTAAGACATTACCTGCCATTTTTGGTCACCTGCCATTTCTTGTTCTTTGACTTTGGTCAAAAGTCTACCTTTGACTGGTCAAATGTTGACCATTCACCCTTTGACTTTTGACCACATGTCATGCACCTATTGGAGAGCTGGTGGGGGCCTGTCCCCCTGCCAGAACCTGGCAAGGAGAAGGGCGCACGCCAAGGGTGGCGTGAGCCCAAGTAGGAGGCGCCTAGGAGTCCTTGTTGGACAAGGACTCCACCTCCCTTTTGGATTCCAATCAGAGTTCTACTAAGAATCCAGTTTGACTGGTCTTAGGCGCCCTCTAAGGAGGAATCCAGGGGTCTCTATTCCAACCAATCAGATTTAGATCTGATTTCACAAAGGGTTGTGAGGAAGAGGAGTTGGATCACAAGAGGTCTATAAATAAGACCCTGTGCCCAACCCTAATTCTAAGAGTGAATGCAATTCAATTGAGAAACCCCACACCCCAAGGCTGCCTCTCCCCTCCTTCTCCATGCCATAGTCTCTTCTCCCCTTGCTCTCCACATCCAAAAGGTATTTTGGACTTTGGTTGGTGCGATTCAGATCAAGAAAAGGCGATCAAAAGCAAAAAGGCTGCGCTGCTGCAAAAGGACGACTGCAGATCTTCAAAAGAGTTTTGAAGATCCTCCAGATCAGATCCAGATCTGATTTTTGGAGGTGTGATAGAGAAGAAGAGGATCTCCAGATCCAACCCAAGTGGATACCGGTAGAGGCCAGGCGCTTGCGTGGCTAAGATCCAGAACCTTCCGCTGCAATCAGGATCATCTACAGGGTAATAGGATTACCCAAATCAGGTAAATTAAATTTGATTTAATTTATCTTATTTTATTTTATTTATTAAAATAATAAGAATCAGATCTGAAATATATCAAGATCTGATTGAGATCAAGAGAAAATTTTTGAAATATATCTCTTGATCTAATCAGATCTGAACGAATCTGGATCGGGAAATCAGGATTTTCCTTCATTTCTAGGATAATAGGGTGTGGAAAATCATTTCTTAAGCATAAAAATCATAAAAAAAAATCTAGAATTAAAATATGGTGTGGGCTTTCTTAGGAATAAGTGAAAGAGAGAGAGTTCCAGTCCAACTGAGAGTCCTCTTGTTTGGCTAGGTCAAAATTATTTTAAATCTAATTTAAATTTTATTTAAACTAGATTAAATATAATCCAATTAAGGATAATCCTAATTCAACTAGGAGCTCAATTAAATTAGATTAAATTAAGATTTAAATTTGATTTAAATACTAAGTCAATCAGGTGCACCCAAGTCCTAGTCAAATAAGAAATTATTCTTTCCTTGCAATTGACTTATCCAATAAATCAATTAGACTTAATCTAATTAAATTTAAACTAATTTTAATTGAATTTAATTTAATTAGACTTGATCTCAGCCCCATTGCTCAATCAAATTGAGTCAATTAGCAATTTAATTGCTAATCGATCCTCCTGCAACACTTGTATTAGGTCAAACATCAATCTTATTGAATGTTTAACTAATTACAATCTCTAATGTGTGTGACTCCATGGGTTCAAACCTAAGCTAGTAGTATAAGAACCAATTTCTATACTAGTTGAAGTTACCATCTGGCAATGGTTTTCGACGTCTGAATAGGTCGAATGTATGCAAAGCAACATTCTTAGAACCCTGACCCTTGGTTATCATATAATTCATCCCTATGATCAATAATGCTCAAGACGACTTCGAGTATGCTGTCAAACACTCATACAAGTCATCTCTATTATGTCTCAAAATTTTGCAAATCTCGTGATACCTCACGAGGATTATCCAAACCTAGGTTCTGCTAAATTAAAATACTACGAGATATTCTCTTCCTGAAGTTTATCAAAAATGGTCAATCCCATCTTAACTCATACACCGACTCTATAAGTATTTGACTGTACCCAAAAGTCTTTCGTCACCAATATTAGAAATACAGATAGTCCAGCACCAAAGTATAATGAGTTGCTTGTAAGTCACCATGGCGATCTCAGATCAGATGGACACTTATATTCATTGGCCTTAGCTAGCTATTCTTGATAATAGAGTACTACATTGGTCATGTTCGGTGCAGATGTACTCCTACATCTCATCTAGATGTCATACCAGTGTCTTAACACTACTTGGTTACGAGGACAACTAACACATATGGCATACAACGACCTACACTCAATAAGTTATTATCCTTGTTAATAACTTATCATTTGATCATGAATAATTTAAAAACCATCCAATAAATTCTTCTTTATCAATTGATTATGGTTCTAAGGACTTCATCATAATTTTGATGTTTATTTAAGAAAGATAGAACTTTTATGATGAAACAGCCAAATTACTATTATTTTTTGATAATTTATATACTAATTCCAATCATCTACTACTTAGATGATTAGCTTTAGGACACAATTTCTAACACCTAACATGTCTAAGGAAGCTAAAGGGCTAGTAGAGGAATTTATGGATGCAAATTTTGATGGAGATGTGGATACTTGATGCTCGACTATAGGTTTTATATTCAGCCTATATGGAGGTCCAGTCTCATGGAGATCTTGCTTGTAGCCAATTACGATCTTGTCCACTACTAAAGTGGACTACATTGGCATCATGGAGGTAGCGAAGGAAGCTCTATGGTTGAAGGGCTTGGTGCTGGAGATGGGATTCCCATAGGATGCAATCAGAATGCATTATAACAACCAAAGTACTTTATTGCTAACATAGAACTCTATGTATCATGCGAGGACCAAGCACATTGATATTAGATAACACAAAATTAGAGAGCTAGTAGAGGATGGTGAAGTAGAGCTGGTGAAGGTTCACACCAAGAAAAATCTAGCTGATGGGATCATAAAGGTACTTCCATAGAATATCTTTTACAATTGCATGGTATTGATGGCGTTGTTGGATAGAGCCGAGTTCACAAGGACTTGGGAGCACCAAGATAGAGATTGTGAGCTTAGGTATGGTGCTTTCAAGCCTTGGAAGCAGGTGGAAAGAGTGCAAGGTGAGAATAGAATCAACCATCGAAAAGCTTCAGCAAACACTTTAGAAGAGCTGGCTTGGATCCTATCAGAAGAGCTAGCCTGAGCTGAAGACAAGCCAGCCTGAATTCCAAGAGAGTTGGCTCCAGCAGAAGTTTAGAAAGCATATTTAGCTAATTCACTGGAAGAGCTGGCTCGATTCATGTTAGAGCTAGCCCGAGTAGAAGCCGAATCGGCTCGAATCCTGAGAGAGCTGGTCCGAGTAGTAGAACAGAAAGTGGTGATTCAGGCTCTTATAGGAGACATCACCATCGAGTCAGCCCGACTGCTGATCAAGCCAACTCGAGCTCTAAAAAGATTAGAATGTGGTTTCTATTCTGGACTGGGATTGGGTTTAATCCTAGAAACTTAGGGCCTTGGTTTGTAAGATTGTAAGGGGGCTAACCTATAGATTAGACTGGGATTTATCCAATGGGTGTATGCATGGGAGACATGGATGTACATGGGCTTGGGGAGTGCATCACATTAAGTTATCTAGGAAAGTTTTTTAGGTTGGATCTTATTTGACTAGGTATATATACTCTGTACTGATTTTTGTAAACTAAGCACGAAATCAATACAAGTCTTTTCTCATTGAAATCTCTTTTCCTCTCTTATTCTCTTCCTTTTCTCCATGCCCTAGGATTTTCTAGGATTTCAATAGAAAGACCATCCCTTTTATTGGATCCTTGTTGCTATTTCTGCAAGCATCGAGTAGCAAGGATTGTTTCCAATAGATTGGTATCAGAGCAGTCATCTGGAACAACATGGATGACCCTGGCCAAGATTTTGCTATATTGAAATACAGTGATGCATTCTTCTCCAACTCTTGGAGTGGTCAATTCCATCTTGATCGCTTACTGACTTTACGAATACTTGATTGTACCCAGAAACCTTCCATTATCGAATTAGAAATTTAGTTAGTTCGGTACCAAAGCATAGTGAGTTGCTTGCAAGCCATTATGGTGATCTCAGGTCTAAGAGATACTTATACCTATATCACATCAGAGTAATTTTCGATAGTAGAATGTCCTAGAGTTAGTCACGTTTAGTGACGATGTACCATTATATTTTACTTGTATGCCATATCAGTGTCTCTATACTTTTTGGTTAAGAGGACCACCAACTATATGGCACATAATGACCTATGCTGGATAAACATTGTCGTCCTAATTAACGACGTATCATTTGGTCGTGAACAATTTAAGGATTAATCGATAAAATCTCCCTTTATCGAAACTAAATAGTCCTAAGAACTTCATCATAATAATGAAGTTCATTAAAAGATCTAGACTTTATGATGAAAATATCAAAATATTTTATTTATTTATTAATAAATTAATTATAATTATCAAGTAGCTCAACCATCAATCGACTGACGATTGACTTTGGGACATATTTCTCAATAACTCCCACTTATCCTAAAACCACTCGGCACCGTATCTAATATCCATCTTCAACTTGTGGTTGTCGAATTTCTTTATCGCCAGGGCTTTAGTAAAGGGGTCATCCAGGTTCTCCTTTCTATCGATCTTCTGAAGGTCGATGTGATCTCAATCCATGATCTCCCGGATTAGATGAAAGTGGCACAGTATGTGTTTTGCCCACTGGTGTGCCTTCGATTTCTTTGCCTGAGCAGTGGCACTAGTGCTGTCATAATAGAGTAGAACCGGACCATCAAGGAAGGATGCTACTCCAAGCTCGATGATGAATTTTCTTAGCCACACAGCTTCCTTCACGGCATCTAATGCTACGATATACTCTGCTTCACAAATAGAGTCCACCATAGTATGCTGCTTAGAACTCTTTTAGTAGATGGCTCCACCATTTAGGATAAAGATATAACCCGACATGCTTCTACTGTAATCATAGTTAGATTAGCTAGAGTCAATAAATCCCATAAGTTTTAGATCTAACTCACCGTAAACCAATCATTGATCCTTAGTATTTCTCAAATACTTAAGAATGGCTTTCACAACTTTTCAGTGATTCTCTCCTAGATCAGATTGGTATCTACTCACTACTCCTAATGAGTATACCATATTTGGTCTCGTACATGTCATGGCATATATGATAGATCATACTATCGAAGTATATGGGACTCTACTCATACGCTCTCTCTCTTCAGGAGTTGTCAGACAATTCTTCTTAAAGAGAGAAATTTCATGGCCTATTGAAAGATAGCCCTTTTTAGAATTCTCCATGCTGAATTTCTTCAGCATAGTTTCTATGTACATAGAATGGGATAACCCAAACATCCTCTTAGATCTATTCCTATAAATTTTTATTCTCAGAATATAGGATGCTTCATCCAAGTCCTTCATGGAGAACTAAGATGACAACCAAACTTTTATTCCTTGTAATATGAGAATGTCATTCCTGATTAAGAGAATATCATCCACGTACAAGATAAGGAATACCACTGTTAGATCATTTGCCCATTTATAAATGCAGGGCTCTTCTCCATACTTAATAAAGCCATATATTTTGATCATCTTATCAAAATGCATGTTCCAGCTTCGAGATGCTTGCTTCAATCCATAAATGGATCTCTGAAGCATCCACACCTTGGACTCATCTGTGGATGTGAACCCCTCAGGCTGTATCATATACACTTCTTCGATCAGCTCTTCATTTAGGAAAGCTGTCTTCACATCCATCTGTCAGATCTCATAGTTCAGATGGACAGCTATTGCAAGTATTATCCGAATGGATTTGAGGATTGCCATAGGAAAGAACGTCTCATCGTAGTCAATACCATGATGTTGACGATATCCCTTGGCAATCAGATAGGCTTTATAGGTCTCCATCTTTCCATCTGCGCTTTTCTTTCTTTTGAAGATTCATTTACATTCAATGGATTTAAGCCTTTCGAGTGGGTCAACCAATGTCCACACATCGTTGACGTTCATATACTCCATTTTGGATTTCAAGGCCTCAAGCCATTTCTCAGAATCAAGTCTCTGCATTGCATTCGTATAGGTGATTGGATCCTCATCATTCTCATCGAGTTCGATGGGATCACCATCCCGGACCAAGAAATCATAGTATCTATCCAGCTGACGTGGTGCTCTACCAGATCATCTTAATAGTGCAGGTACATTAGGCTCCAAATTTGGTCTAATCAAATTTGATTTAGGTTCAGCTACTGGTGTCAATTTTTTTACCTATTAAACTTCATCAAGTTCAATCTTAGAGGCAACAGTTCCTTCATCAAAAAACTTCTTTTCCAAAAAGATTTTTTTAAGACTGATAAACACTTTTTGTTCATCAGCATGGTAGAAAATATATCATTTAGTTTCTTTAGGGTACCCTATGAATGTGCACTTGTCAGTCCTAGATCTAAGTTTATCTGTGATTAACCATTTCACATAAGTTGGGCACCCCCAGACCCTAAGAAATGAAAGTACTAGCTTACGTCCTATCCATATCTCATATGGAGTTTTTGAAGGGAAATCCTGATTTTCGGGACCAGGTTCGTTCAAATCTGATCAGATCGAGAGATATATTTCAAAATTTTTCTCTCGATCCCAATCAGATCTGGGATGTTTCAGATCTGATTTTATTATTTTAATAATAGAAATAAAAGAAAGATAAATTAAATCAAATTTAATTTACCTGATTTGGGTAATCCTATTACCCTGTTGATGATCTTGTTTGCAGTGGAAGGTTCTGGATCTAGCCACGCAAGCGCCTGGCCTCTACCGGTATTCACTCGGACTGGATCTGGAGATCTTCTTCTTCTCTATCACACCTCCAAAAATCAGATCTGGATCTGATCTGGAGGATCTTCAAAACTCCTTTTGAAGATCTGCAGTCGTCCTTTGCAGCAGTGCAGCCTTCTTGCTTTTGATCATCTTTCTTTGATCTGGATCGCACCAACCAAGGTCCAAAACTCCTTTTGGACATGGAGAGCAAGGGGAGAAGATGGTTTGGCATGGAGGAAGAGGGGAGAGGGAGCCTTGGGGCATGGGGAACTTTGATCTCAATTCAATTACTTGTGTTTGAGTTGGGCACAGGGTCTTATTTATAGACTGACTGTGATCCAGCTTCTCTTATTCCCAACCAATCACAACCCTTTGTGAAATCAGATCTAAATCTGATTGGTGGGAATAGAGTCCCCTGGATTCCTACTTAGAGGGCGCCTAAGACCAGTCAAAGTTGGTTTTAGGGAGAACTCTAATTGGAATCCAAAAGAGAGGTGGAGTCCTTGTCCAACAAGGACTCCAAGACTCCTCCAAACTTGGGCTCACGCCACCCTTGGCGTGCGCCCTCCTCCTTGCCAGGTTCTGGCAGGGGGACAGGCCCCCACCAGCTCTCCAATAGGTGCATGACATGTGGTCAAAAGTCAAAGGGTCAATGGTCAACGTTTGACCAGTCAAAGGTAGACTTTTGACCAAAGTCAAAGAACAAGAAATGGCAGGTGACCAAAAATGGCAGGTAATGTCTTACAAATAAGACAACCTTTTCTGACTTGGACAACCTCCAGTCAGACCATATGAAGGCCTCTGATTTGAGCACAAACTCCTTTGGCTCAGACAGGACAACCTATTTATGATAGCAAAAGAAGAACGTTAGGTTCAATCGAGTGCTAGCACGATTTCCTTGAACCTAATTGAATCTCATTCAGATCAATTGAACTAGATCAGTTCAATTGATGATCACCAGATTCAAACCCTTGTTTGTGTGACCCAGTTAGGTTCAGTTCTGTATGGTAATGGGATATGTCATGATCTCTATCATCGACATCATCGAAACTCCTTTCGATGGATCAGAACTCTTCTGATTCGAACAGCTAGAATGATCGATCATCTAAATCATTCTAATTGCTCCCAAAATCCACCAGTGACACCTAGCAGTATATGGTGGCAATCCATCAGAGCTAAATGCGAACCTCTTGGTGCAGCTACCTGTGTGATTCAGTCCTTCTATCTTGAGCCCCGATCAGATTAGGGTTAAGGTAAACTCATCAAACCCTAGTCTCTATCATATGATGTAATCATTCGATTCAAGTCCAATGTGAAAATCTAAATAGAAACTCTTTCTATTATTTCACTCTACCATGGCCATGGATTTCTGGACTTGATTCTCATGATCATCATAGGGCTGCTCCTCTACCACCGAGGTAGATAGATTCCATCTTGATGCAATCCAGTTCCTACAATGAACATGTCTATAGCCAACATACACCTCAGGGTTCCATATGGCTAGGAGATCGAGTAATGGTGTAGTCAAACTATAACACCCTCAAGGTGAACTGCCGATGCATCTCAGGTCAAAGAACCAGACACACTACTGCAGCATCGAGTCAGTCATTGACGAGAAGGTAGACTCCCTAATGACTACTCGAGGTGGTCACGCTCAGTGCCCTCGTTCTCTAACGAGTATCTGTACTCTCACTCCGGTGTCTCCACACCGTAGACTTAAGACTCATCTACTAAAGAGAAGCGATTGTACACCAACCTTCCGGATCAATCACCATCCTCGTGATGATCCTATGGTCGGGAGCAATTTATGAGTTAATAATGATTATTCATGTCTTAAATTTTCAACTCTTGAAAATATGAATTATCATTGCCATTAACTCAAAGGATGTATCACAGACACTAAATACACATATGTGATAGAAAATAATCCATTTATTGCTTTTAATCAAAATTACAATTTTGCCCCTAGAAGTGTATTACAAGTGTCAGCCAATTCTGGCTTCTAGGGCACATATATCTAACAATCTTCCACTTATCCTAAAGTCAATTGGCTACAAATCTAAGTCCCATCTTCTCAAGGTGGGCTTCGATTTTCTGCTGGCCCAACGGCTTTGTAAGTGGGTCTGCCACATTATCTGCGCAGTTGACTCTCCTGATCTCGACATAATCCTTTTCAAGGTAATCGCGGATGAGGTGATATCGCCGCTCAATATGCTTGGATTTTTGGTGAGACCTCGGCTCCTTAGCAAGGGCTATGGCGCCATTGTTGTCGTAGTATAGAGGAATGGCATCTGATGGCATTACTTCGATTTCTGCAGCAAACTTCTTATACCAAAATGCTTCCTTTGCAGCCTCTGATGCAGTGATATATTCTACTTTCATGGTGGAATCTGCTATCACCATTTGCTTGGAACTCTTCCAGCTGACAGCTCCACCATTGCACGCAAACCGACTTCTAGATGTCGACTTTCAATCATCTATATCGGCATGAAATCCGAGTCTGTGTATCCCTAGACTTGGAGTTCTCCGTTATCAAAGATCAACATCATATCCTTAGTTCTTCTTAAGTACTTAAGGATACATTTCACAGAAGTCCAGTGTTCTTCACCTGGATTTGACTGATATCTGCTTGTGACACTCACAAGGAAGATACGAGATGACTAAGCCAAATTATAGCCATTGGATCAATTGCCTGAGAGTTCTGATCATCTGCAATCTACACCTGGAGCCTTCTGACATCAGCCCAATACCATCATCACAGAGAGATTAAATCAAGAATAGCTTCAAGAATCAAAAGCGCCGCACGTCCTAACCATCACCAGGCAATTAAGTAGCCCCGAGTGAAATCAACAACTAGAAAAAATCTTGACCATCCAATCTTGACCGCAAACACCACCACCGCACGATCGCATATTTACTATTCCCATGGACCGCATGGATCGGTCACAATTGTGCACCATAATCAATCAGCACCTTTTATTGACAGATGAAAAGACCAAAATGCCTTATAAGCCATGATGAATTTTCTATAAACCCTTTAGGGTTTAGGTCCACCATATGGCAAACTCTGTTTGGCCGTGTCTGCTGAGCTGGCAGTCACACACCTAAATTATGTATCGACTGATGGCTTTAATGGCTGAGTCACTTTGATGGTTGGCTTGGCTTGCCGGAGCCGGCTGAGCCATTTTTTTTTTATTTAATTTTATTTATTTTATTTCTTAAAATATCATATTTTTTTCTATTTAGCTTCATTTTACTAAAATTTATTTCAATGTGATCAAAAAAATGAGCTCTTTTCATTAATAATAAATTTTATTTTTTAATTTATTATTTTTAATTAATTTTTAATTAATAAAAATATGAATTTCTTAAAATATATATAAATTGATTAAATAATTCTTAAAAAATTAATATAAATTAATTAATAAATAATACTTTTATTGATGAATTATGGTACTTATCAAACCTCTATGCTAGGATCAGAGAGACCTTCTCCTCTGATTTTTTTTTTAATTTTCAAGATATCACACCCTAAGATTTTTCTCATAAAATTTCATAAATAAAATTAAGAAGAAGGGCTCTCAAGGAAATCTAAGAGAAGATCTTTCCTCTTCTTCTCTTGCAGCAGTTATGATCAGATCATGTCCAAAATGGATCACCATGTCCCAACACCTGGACCAAGCTTCTAGCCCTTTGCGCCTTCATGATATCAACGATTGATGTCCAGATAAAGACCTTTCTCTCAAGATCTTGGCACCATCTTTCCTCAAGCCCTTCCTCTATTTCTCTCTCAAATTTTTGTCATATAAAAATCACAAATAAAATAGGAAGAGAGAAACATAAAAGAAAAATATAAGAAAGATAATCTTCTCTTACTTGTCTCTTCAAGACATCAACATTTGATGTCTTGATTGAGGGCTCTTCTCCAAGAATCTTGGCACCATAAATCCTCCACACGTTCTCCTCCTTTCTCTCTAATTTTTTATGATTTTTTTAGGATTTTCACAACATCCTTAAACCATCTCATAAAGGCATCCACCTTTTATTGCAAGACTAGGTCAAAACCTAGTCAGGAGGACTTCCATGGGCGCCAACTCTTGGACCCACTCCACTTATTTTTTCATGTCACCACTGATTTCATGCACAAAACTAAGAGAAAAGGGCTGAATAAGATAGAGGAGCATGGGTAGAGTTGGTGCACAAGTGAGGAGAGTTTGGGTCAAAGAAGACTCTTCCAAGTAGGAAACAATTTCTAACTTTCTTCTAATTTTGATCAAATCAAATTTAAATCCAATTCCTTGTTAGATATATGTGCCCTAGAAGCCAGAATTGGCTGACACTTGTAATACACTTCTAGGGGCAAAATTGTAATTTTGACTATAATTAATGAAATGGGTTATTTTCTATCACACATGTGTATTTAGTGTCTGTGATACATCCTTTGAGTTAATGGTAATGATAATTCATATTTTTAAGAGTTGAAAATTTAAGACATGAATAATCATTATTAACTCATAAACAGCTCCCAACCATAGGATCATCACGAGGATGGTGATTGATCTGGAAGGTGTGTACGATCGCTTCTCTTTAGTAGATGAGTCTTGAGTCTACGGTGTGGAGACACCGAAGCGAGAGTAACAGGTAACTCGTTAAGAGAACGAGGGCACTGAGCGTGACCACCTCGAGTAGTCATTAGGAAGTCTACCTTCTCGTCAATGACTAACTCGATGCTGCAGTAGTGTGTCTGGTTCTTTGAACCTGAGATGCATCGGCAGTCACCTTGAGGGTTTATAGTTTGACTACACATTACTCGGTCTCTAGCCATATGGAACCCATGAGGTGTATGTTGGCTATAGCATGTTCATTGCAAAGAACTGGATTGCATCAAGATGGGATCTATCTACCTCGTGTGTAGAGGAGTAGCCTATGATGATCATGAGAATCAAGTCCAGAAATCCATGGCCATGGTAGAATGAAAAATAGAAAGAGTTATCTATTAGATTTTCACATTGGACTCGAATCGAATGATTGCATCATATGACAGAGACTAGGGTTTGACGAGTTCACCTTAACCCTAAATCTGATCGGGGTCAAGATAGAAGAACTGAATCACACAGGTAGCTGCACCAAGAGGTTCGCATTCAGCTCTGATGGTTGCCACCATATACTACTAGGTGTCACTGTGGATTTTGGGGAGCAATTAGAATGATTTAGATGATCGATCATTCTAGCTGTTCGAATCAGAAGAGTTCTGATCCATCGAAAGGAGTTTCGATAATGTCTATGATAGAGATCATGAACATATCCCATTACCATACAGAACTGAACCCTAACTGGGTCACACCAAACAAGGGTTTGAATCTGGTGATCATCAATTGAACTGATCTAGTTCAATTGATCTGAATGAGATTCAATTAGGTTCAAGGAAATCGTGCTAGCACTCGATTGAACCTAACGTTCTTCTTTTACTATCATAAATAAGTTGTCCTGACTGAGCCAAAGGAGTTTGTGCTCAATCAGAGCCTTCATATGGTCTGACTGGAGGTTGTCCAAGTCAGAATAGGTTTCTTATTTGTAAGACATTACCTGCCATTTTTGGTCACCTGCATTTCTTGTTCTTTGACTTGGTCAAAAGTCTACCTTTGACTGGTCAAATGTTGACCATTCACCCTTTGACTTTTGACACATGTCATGCACCTATTGGAGAGCTGGTGGGGGCCTGTCCCCCTGCCAGAACCTGGCAAGGAGAAGGGCGCACGCCAAGGGTGGCGTGAGCCAAAGTAGGAGGCGCCTAGGAGTCCTTGTTGGACAAGGACTCCACCTCCCTTTTGGATTCCAATCAGAGTTCTACTAAGAATCCAGTTTGACTGGTCTTAGGCGCCCTCTAAGGAGGAATCAGGGTCTCTATTCCAACCAATCAGATTTAGATCTGATTTCACAAAGGTTGTGAGGAAGAGGAGTTGGATCACAAGAGGTCTATAATAGACCCTGTGCCAACCCTATTCTAAGAGTGAATGCAATTCAATTGAGAAACCCCACACCCCAAGGCTGCCTCTCCCCTCCTTCTCCATGCCATAGTCTCTTCCCCTTGCTCTCCACATCCAAAAGGTATTTGGACTTTGGTTGGTGCGATTCAGATCAAGGAAAGGCGATCAAAAGCAAAAAGGCTGCGCTGCTGCAAAAGGACGACTGCAGATCTTCAAAAGAGTTTTGAAGATCCTCCAGATCAGATCCAGATCTGATTTTTGGAGGTGTGATAGAGAAGAAGAGGATTCCAGATCCAACCCAAGTGGATACCGGTAGAGGCCAGGCGCTTGCGTGCTAAGATCCAGAACCTTCCGTGCAATCAGGATATCTACAGGGTAATAGGATTACCCAAATCAGGTAAATTAAATTTGATTTAATTTATCTTATTTTTTTTATTTATTAAAATAATAAGAATCAGATCTGAATATATCAAGATCTGATTGAGATCAAGAGAAAATTTTTGAAAATATATCTCTTGATCTAATCAGATCTGAAAAGAATCTGGATCGGGAAATCAGGATTTTCCTTCATTTCTAGGATAATAGGGGTGTGGAAAATCATTTCTAAGCATAAAAATCATAAAAAAAAATCTAGAATTAAAATATGGTGTGGGCTTTTTAGGAATAAGTGAAAGAGAGAGAGTTCCAGTCCAACTGAGAGTCCTCTTGTTTGGCTAGTCAAAATTATTTAAATCTAATTTAAATTTATTTAAACTAGATTAAATATAATCCAATTAAGGATATCCTAATTCAACTAGGAGCTCAATTAAATTAGATTAAATTAAGATTTAAATTTGATTTAAATACAAAGTCAATCAGGTGCACCAAGTCCTAGTCAAATAAGAAATTATTCTTTCCTTGCAATTGACTTATCCAATAAATCAATTAGACTTAATCTAATTAAATTTAAACTAATTTTAATTGAATTTAATTAAATTAGACTTGATCTCAGCCCCATTGCTCAATCAAATTGAGTCAATTAGCAATTTAATTGCTAATCGATCCTCCTGCAACACTTGTATAGGTCAAACATCAATCTTATGAATGTTTAACTAATTACATCTCTAATGTGTGTGACTCCATGGTTTCAAACCTAAGCTAGTAGTAATAAGAACCAATTTCTATACTAGTTGAAGTTACCATCTGGCAATGGTTTTCGACGTCTGAATAGGTCGAATGTATGCAAAGCAACATTCTTAGAACCTGACCCTTGGTTTATCATATAATTCATCCTATGATCAATAATGCTCAAGACGACTTCGAGTATGCTGTCAAACACTCATACAAGTCATCTCTATTATGTCTCAAAATTTTGCAAATCTCGTGATACCTCACGAGGATTATCCAAACCTAGGTTCTGCTAAATTAAAATACTACGAGATATTCTCTTCCTGAAGTTTATCAAAAATGGTCAATCCATCTTAACTCATACACGACTCTATAAGTATTTGACTGTACCCAAAAGTCTTTCGTCACCAATAGAAAATACAGATAGTCCAGCACCAAGTAATAATGAGTTGCTTGTAAGTCACCATGGCGATCTCAGATCAGATGGACACTTATATTCATTGGCCTTAGCTAGCTATTCTTGATAATAGAGTACTACATTGGTCATGTTCGGTGCAGATGTACTCCTACATCTCATCTAGATGTCATACAGTGTCTTAACACTACTTGGTTACGAGGACAACTAACACATATGGCATACAACGACCTACACTCAATAAGTTATTATCCTTGTTAATAACTTATCATTTGATCATGAAAATTTAAAAACCATCCAATAAATTCTTCTTTATCAATTGATTATGGTTCTAAGGACTTCATCATATATTTGATGTTTATTTAAGAAAGATAAGACTTTTATGAATGAAACAGCCAAATTACTATTATTTTTGATAATTTATATACTAATTCCAATCATCTACTACTTACGATGATAGCTTTAGGACACAATTTCTAACACCTAACATGTCTAAGGAAGCTAAAGGGCTAGTAGAGGAATTTATGGATGCAAATTTGATGGAGATGTGGATACTTGATGCTCGACTATAGGTTTTATTTTCAGCCTAAATGGAGGTCCAGTCTCATGGAGATCTTGCTTGTACCAATTACGATTTGTCCACTACTAAAGTGGACTACATTGGCATCATGGAGGTAGCGAAGGAAGCTCTATGGTTTGAAGGGCTTGGTGCTGGAGATGGGATTCCATAGGATGCAATCAGAATGCATTATAACAACCAAAGTACTTTATTGCTAACATAGAACTCTAGTTACATGCGAGACCAAGCACATTGATATTAGATAACACAAAATTAGAGAGCTAGTAGAGGATGGTGAAGTAGAGCTGGTGAAGGTTCACACCAAGAAAATCTAGCTGATGGATCATAAAGGTACTTCCATAGAATATCTTTTACAATTGCATGGTATTGATGGCGTTGTTGGATAGAGCCGAGTTCACAAGGACTTGGGAGCACCAAGATAGAGATTGTGAGCTTAGGTATGGTGCTTTCAAGCTTGGAAGCAGGTGGAAAGAGTGAAAGGTGAGAATAGAATCAACCATCGAAAAGCTCAGCAAACACTTTAGAAAGACTGGCTTGGATCCTATCAGAAGAGCTAGCCTGAGCTGAAGACAAGCCAGCCTGAATTCCAAGAGAGTGGCTCCAGCAGAAGTTTAGAAAGCATATTTAGCTAATCACTGGAAGAGCTGGCTCGATTCATGTAGAGCTAGCCCGAGTAGAAGCCGAATCGGCTCGAATCCTGAGAGAGCTGGTCCGAGTAGTAGAACAGAAAGTGGTGATTCAGGCTCTTATATGGAGACATCACCATCGAGTCAGCCCGACTGCTGATCAAGCCAACTCGAGCTCTAAAAAGATTAGAAGTGTTTCTATTCTGGACTGGGATTGGTTTAATCCTAGAAACTTAGGGCCTTGGTTTGTAAGATTGTAAGGGGGCTAACCTATAGATTAGACTGGGATTTATCCAATGGGTGTATGCATGGGAGACATGGATGTACAGGGCTTGGGGAGTGCATCACATTAAGTTATCTAGGAAAGTTTTTAGGTTGGATCTTATTTGACTAGGTATATATACTCTGTACTGATTTTTGTAAACTAAGCACGAAATCAATACAAGTCTTTTCTCATTGAAATCTCTTTTCCTCTCTTATTCTCTTCCTTTTCTCCATGCCCTAGGATTTTCTAGGATTTCAATAGAAAGACCATCCCTTTTATTGGATCCTTGTTGCTATTTCTGCAAGCATCGAGTAGCAAGGATTGTTCCAATAGATTGGTATCAGAGCAGTCATCTGGAACAACATGGATGACCCTGGCCAAGATTTTGCTATATTGAAATACAGTGATGCATTCTTCTCCAACTCTTGGAGTGGTCAATTCCATCTTGATCGCTTACTGACTTTACAATACTTGATTGTACCCAGAAACCTTCCATTATCGATATGAAATTTAGTTAGTTCGGTACCAAAGCATAGTGAGTTGCTTGCAAGCCATTATGGTGATCTCAGGTCTAAGAGATACTTAATACCTATATCACATCAGAGTAATTTTCGAATAGTAGAATGTCCTAGAGTTAGTCACGTTTAGTGACGATGTACATTATATTTTACTTGTATGCCATATCAGTGTCTCTATACTTTTTGGTAAGAGACCACCAACTATATGGCACATAATGACCTAGCTGGATAAACATTGTCGTCCTAATTAACGACGTATCATTTGGTCGTGAACAATTTAAGGATTAATCGATAAAATCTCCCTTTATCGAAACTAAATAGTCCTAAGAACTTCATCATAATAATGAAGTTCATTAAAAGATCTAGACTTTATGATGAAAATATCAAATATTTTATTTATTTATTAATAAATTAATTATAATTATAAAGTAGCTCAACCATCAATCGACTGACGATTGACTTTGGGACATATTCTCAATAACTCCCACTTATCCTAAAACCACTCGGCACCGTATCTAATATCCATCTTCAACTTGTGGTTGTCGAATTTCTTTATCGCCAGGGTTTAGTAAAGGGTCATCCAGGTCCTTTCTATCGATCTTCTGAAGGTCGATGTGATCTCAATCCATGATCTCCCGGATTAGATGAAAGTGGCACAGTATGTGTTTTGCCCACTGGTGTGCCTTCGATTTCTTTGCCTGAGCAGTGGCACTAGTGCTGTATAATAGAGTAGAACCGGACCATCAAGGAAGGATGCTACTCCAAGCTCGATGTGAATTTTCTTAGCCACACAGCTTCCTTCACGGCACTAATGCTACGATATACTCTGCTTCACAAAAGAGTCCACCATAGTATGCTGCTTAGAACTCTTTTAGTAGATGGCTCACCATTTAGGATAAAGATATAACCCGACATGCTTCTACTGTAATCATAGTTAGATTAGCTAGAGTCAATAAATCCATAAGTTTTAGATCTAACTCACCGTAAACCAATCATTGATCCTTAGTATTTCCCAAATACTTAATAGCCCACAACTTTTCAGTGATTCTCTCCTAGATCAGATTGGTATCTACTCACTACTCCTAATGAGTATACCATATTTGGTCTCGTACATGTCATGGCATATATGATAGATCATACTATCGAAGTATATGGGACTCTACTCATACGCTCTCTCTCTTCAGGAGTTGTCAGACAATTCTTCTTAAGAGAGAAATTTCATGCCTATTGAAAGATAGCCCTTTTAGAATTCTCCATGCTGAATTTCTCAGCATAGTTCAATGTACATAGAATGGGATAACCCAAACATCCTCTTAGATCTATTCCTATAAATTTTTATTCTCAGAATATAGGATGCTTCATCCAAGTCCTTCATGGAGAACTAAGATGACAACCAAACTTTTATTCCTTGTAATATGAGAATGTCATTCCTGATTAAGAGAATATCATCCACGTACAAGATAAGGAATACCACTGTTAGATCATTTGCCCATTTATAAATGCAGGGCTCTTCTCCATACTTAATAAAGCCAATATATTGATCATCTTATCAAAATGCATGTTCCAGCTTCGAGATGCTTGCTTCAATCCATAAATGGATCTCTGAAGCATCCACACCTGGACTCATCTGTGGATGTGACCCCTCAGCTGTATCATATACACTTCTTCGATCAGCTCTTCATTTAGGAAAGCTGTCTTCACATCCATCTGTCAGATCTCATAGTTCAGATGGACAGCTATTGCAAGTATTATCCGAAGGATTTGAGGATTGCATAGAAAGAACGTCTCATCGTAGTCAATACAATGATGTTGACGATATCCCTTGGCAATCAGATAGGCTTTATAGTCTCCATCTTTCCATCTGCGCTTTTCTTTCTTTGAAGATTCATTTACATTCAATGGATTTAAGCCTTTCAAGTGGGTCAACCAATGTCCACACATCGTGACGTTCATATACTCCATTTTGGATTTCAAGGCCTCAAGCCATTTCTCAGAATCAAGTCTCTGCATTGCATTCGATAAGGTGATTGGATCCTCATCATTCTCATCGAGTTCGATGGGATCACCATCCCGGACCAAGAAATCATAGTATCTATCCAGCTGACGTGGTGCTCTACCAGATCACTTAATAGTGCAGGTACATTAGGCTCCAAATTTGTCTAATCAAATTTGATTTAGTTCAGCTACTGGTGTCAATTTTTTTACCTATTAAACTTCATCAAGTTCAATCTTAGAGGCAACAGTTCTTATCAAAAACTTCTTTTCAAAAAGATTTTTTTAAGACTGATAAACACTTTTTTGTTCATCAGCATGGTAGAAATATATCATTTAGTTTCTTTAGGGTACCCTATGAATGTGCACTTGTCAGTCCTAGATCTAAGTTTACTGTGATTAACCATTTCACATAAGTTGGCACCCCAGACCCTAAGAAATGAAAGTACTATTACTCCTATCCATATCTCATATGGAGTTTTGAAGGGAAATCCTGATTTTCGGACCAGGTTCGTTCAAATCTGATCAGATCGAGAGATATATTTTCAAATTTTTCTCTCGATCCAAATCAGATCTGGGATGTTCAGATCTGATTTATTATTTTAATAATAGAAATAAAAGAAAGATAAATAATCAAATTTATTTACCTGATTTGGGTAATCCTATTACCCTGTTGATGATCTTGTTTGCAGTGGAAGTTCTGGATCTAGCCACGCAAGCGCCTGGCCTCTACCGGTATTCACTCGGACTGGATCTGGAGATCTTCTTCTTCTCTATCACACCTCCAAAAATCAATCTGGATCTGATCTGGAGGATCTTCAAACTCCTTTTGAAGGTCTGCAGTCATCCTTTGCAGCAGTGCAGCCATCTTGCTTTTGATCATCTTTCTTTGATCTGGATTGCACCAACCAAGGTCCAAAACTCCTTTTGGACGTGGAGAGCAAGGGGAGAAGATGGTTTGGCATGGAGGAAGAGGGGAGAGGGAGCTTGGGGCATGGGGAACTTTGATCTCAATTCAATTACTGTGTTTGAGTTGGGCACAGGGTCTTATTTAAGACTGACTGTGATCCAGCTTCTCTTATTCCCAACCAATCACAACCCTTTGTGAAATCAGATCTAAATCTGATTGGTGGGAATAGAGTCCCCTAGATTCCTACTTAGAGGGCGCCTAAGAACAGTCAAAGTTGGTTTTAGGGAGAACTCTAATTGGAATCCAAAAGAGAGGTGGAGTCCTTGTCCAACAAGGACTCCAAGACTCCTCCAAACTTGGGCTCACGCCACCCTTGGCGTGCGCCCCCTCCTTGCCAGGTTCTGGCAGGGGACAGCCCCCACCAGCTCTCCAATAGGTGCATGACATGTGGTCAAAAGTCAAAGGATCAATGGTCAATGTTTGACCAGTCAAAGGTAGACTTTTGACCAAAGTCAAAGAACAAGAAATGGCAGGTGACCAAAAATGGCAGGTAATGTCTTACAAATAAGACAACCTTTTCTGACTTGGACAACCTCCAGTCAGACCATATGAAGGCCTCTGATTGAGCACAAACTCCTTTGGCTCAGACAGGACAACCTATTTATGATAGCAAAAGAAGAACGTTAGGTTCAATCGAGTGCTAGAACGATTTCCTTGAACCTAATTGAATCTCATTTAGATCAATTGAACTAGATCAGTTCAATTAATGATCACTAGATTTAAACCTTTGTTTGTGTGACCCAGTTAGGTTTAGTTCTGTATGGTAATGGGATATGCCATGATCTCTATCATTGACATCATCGAAACTCCTTTCGATGGATCAGAACTCTTCTGATTCGAACAGCTAGAATGATCGATCATCTAAATCATTCTAATTGCTCCCAAAATCCACCAGTGAAACCTAGCAGTATATGGTGGAAATCCATCAGAGCTAAATGCGAACCTCTTGGTGCAGCTACCTGTGTGATTCAGTCCATCTATCTTGAGCCCCGATCAGATTAGGGTTAAGGTAAACTCATCAAACCCTAGTCTCTATCATATGATGTAATCATTTGATTCAAGTCCAATGTGAAAATCTAAATAGAAACTCTTTCTATTATTTCACTCTACCATGGCCATGGATTTCTGGACTTGATTCTCATGATCATCATAGGGCTGCTCCTCTACCACCGAGGTAGATAGATTCCATCTTGATGTCATCCAGTTCCTACAATGAACATGTCATAGCCAATATACACCTCAGGGTTCCATATGGCTAGGAGATCGAGTAATGGTGTAGTCAAACTATTACACCCTCAAGGTGAACTGTCGATGCATCTCAGGTCAAAGAACCAGACACACTACTGCAGCATCGAGTCAGTCATCGACGAGAAGGTAGACTCCCTAATGACTACTCGAGGTGGTCACTCTCAGTGCCCTCGTTCTCTAACGAGTATCTGTACTCTCACTCCGGTGTCTCCACACCGTAGACTTAAGACTCATCTACTGAAGAGAAGTGATTGTACACCAACCTTCCGGATCAATCACCATCCTCGTGATGATCCTATGGTCGGGAGCAATTTATGAGTTAATAATGATTATTCATGTCTTAAATTTTCAACTCTTGAAAATATGAATTATCATTGCCATTAACTCAAAGGATGTATCACAGACACTAAATACACATATGTGATAGAAAATAATCCATTTATTGCTTTTAATCAAAATTACAATTTTGCCCCTAGAAGTGTATTACAAGTATCAGCCAATTCTGGCTTCTAGGGCACATATATCTAACAATCTTCCACTTATCCTAAAGCCAATTGGCTACAAGTCTAAGTCCCATCTTCTCAAGGTGGGCTTTGATTTTCTGCTGCCAAGGCTTTTGTAAGTGGGTCTGCACATTATCTGCGCAGTTGACTCTCCTGATCTCGACATAATCCTTTCAAGGTAATCGCGGATGAGGTGATATCGCCGCTCAATATGCTTGGATTTTGGTGAGACCTCGGCTCCTTAGCAAGGGCTATGGCGCCATTGTTGTCGTAGTATAGAGGAATGGCATCTGATGGCATTACTTCGATTTCTGCAGCAAACTTCTTATAACCAAAATGCTTCCTTTGCAGCCTCTGATGCAGTGATATATTCTACTTTCATGGTGGAATCTTGCTATCACCATTTGCTTGGAACTCTTCCAGCTGACAGCTCCACCATTGCACGCAAACCGACTTCTAGATGTCGACTTTCAATCATCTATATCGGGCATGAAATCCGAGTCTGTGTATCCCTAGACTTGGAGTTCTCCGTTATCAAAGATCAGCATCATATCCTTAGTTCTTCTTAAGTACTTAAGGATACGTTTCACAGAAGTCCAGTGTTCTTCACCTGGATTTGACTGATATCTGCTTGTGACACTCACAGCATGGGCTATATCAGGTCATGTACATAGCATGGCATACATGAGGCTCCCTATTGCAGAAGCATAAAGGATCTTGCTCATGCGTTCTATTTCCTCAGGTGTGCTAGGGCACATCTTCTTGGAAAGATGAATACCATGTCTGAAGGGTATTAGTCCTCTCTTAGAGTTTTCCATACTAAACCTCTTTAGTACTTTCTCTATGTACATCTTCTGTGAAAGTCCTAGCATCCTATTCGGTCTATCCTATAGACCTTAATTCCAAATAAAGGATGCTTCACCTAGTCTTTCATAGAGAATTCCTTGGACAACCACATCTGATGATGCAACATGGGAATATCATTCCAATAAGGAGATGTCATCCAGTACAATACGAGGAAGACAACAGCGCTCCCACTGACCCTTTGAAAACAACACACCTCTTCATTTTTGATGAAACCATATTTTGATCATATCATTGAAATGAGTGTTCCAGCTCCGAGATGCTTGCTTAAGTCCATAATAGTAATGGACTTTGCAGCTTGCAAACCTTGTGATCAGCATTCAACTGGAATGTGAAACCTAGCGGCCTGTTCCATATAGGATATCTTCCCCTCAGATCATCCGTTCAAGATGCCGTTTTTAACGTCCATTTGCCATAATTCGTAATCGAAATAGGCGCAAACGCAGCTATGCGATGGATTTAAGCATAGCCACTTGGGGAATAAGGTAGCCTCTGATCAGTCTAATGCCTTCCGTTGACTATAACCTTTGCCACTAGTCGCCTGAATGTCTCCCACATTTCCATCCTGCACCAATCTTCTCTTGAAGATCCAATTTGACATCTAATAGGTACTATACCTTCTGGTGGAATTCTACCAATGGTCCAGACTGGTTTGAGTGCAATCGAGTCAAATTTCTGACTGCATGCTCTAGCCCATTTCTCGAAGTCGATATCTGATATCGCCTACATTGTAGGTTTTGGGATCATCACCATGAGCACCATTACCCCTACGAGAACATTTCCTCTTACAATCCTCTGAAACAATACCTAAGTATCTTTCACTGGGAGACGAAAAAGCTCTTTCCCGATCTACAGGTGGAGGAGGTAGTGTTCTTAATTGGGCTCAACCTGATTTGGTTCCACTTGGTCCTTAGCTCGTTTTGCCTTGTGAGACTTCTCCATCAGCTTGAATCTATTTCCAAATGCCGCTATCTTGAATAAACTAATTTTTCAAGAAAAGATGGCCATGTCGACTCACAATCACAATATGGTCTTCTGGAATGAGTAAGAAATAGTATCCTAATGACTCTTTAGGATATCCTATGAAATGAGCTCTGAAGGACCTAAACTTAACTTGTCCGCTTGTTGTTTTGATGTGACCCGGACAATCCCAAAATTCTGAGATGACTCAAGACTTGGTTTCTTACCGTGCCATATCTCATACGGTGTGGTCAGGAACGGTTTTTAGAGGAAACCCCTATTCAGTAGAATAAATTGAAGTTAACAATGATGTCCTCAAAGGAAAATCAGGGAGTCTGTGAAAAGCTTCCTCAATGAACCGAACCATATCTAATAGGACCGATTTGTTCTCCGTTCTGAATACCCCATTCGAGTTGAGGTGTTCCTGGTGGATCCATTGAGAAGACTATGCCATTTTCCCCTTGAGATAGTCTAGGAAATTCCCGCTAATGTGATTCCAACCTCCTCGATCTGATCGAAAGAACATTAAATGGTTTTCAGTTTGCTTTTCTACTTCATGCTGAATTCTTGAACTTTTTGGAAGGCTTCCGACTTTGTCTCATAAGAACACATACCCATGACCTGATAGATCATCGTAAAGATAATGAAGTAGACCAAAATTGCCTCTCGCCCGCACTTCAAAATGGACCGCACACATCTGCTATATACTAGGGCAAGGAGATTCTTGTGGCCCTCTCCTCATGTCCAAAAAAGGAGTTTAGTCATTTTGCCTTTGAAGACAGGATTCAAACAAGTTGATATACTTGGAATCAATGGACCTCAATAGCCACATTTTTCTCCAATTTGTTGATCCCTATCTTTTTGCTATATGCCTATCCAGGATGCCTAGAATCTGTCTTATATCTCTCACACGGAGAGGAGGAAGGAGATACCGATACTGGCACACCTGATTAGGGTCTATACAAAGAATAGGATCAACAAATTGGAGAAAAAATGGGTCATTGACGTCCCATGGACTTTCCAAGTCATATCCAACTTGTGAATCCTGTCTTTCAAAAGGCAAAATGACTAAACTCCCTTTTGTTGGACATGAGGAGAGGGCCACAGATCTCCTGCCCCTAGTAAATGCAGAATGTGGGTGCGGTCCATTTGATGTGCGGCTAGAGCAATTTTTGGTTCTAAACTTCATTATCTTTACCGATGACTATCTAGGTATCGGGTAGTGTATCTTATGAGAACAAGTCTGAAGCCTTCAAAAAGTTCATAAAGAATCAGACATGAAGTAGAAAAGCAAACTGGAAAACCCATTAAAATGTTTCTTCGATCAGATCGAGGAGGTGAATACATTATCGGGAATTCCTAGACTATCTCAAGGAAATGGCATAGTCCTCTCAATGGACTCCACCCAGGAACACCTCAACTCAATGGGTTCAGAACGGAGAACAATCGGATCCTATTAAGATATGTGTTCGGTCCATGTAGGAGCTCACAAACCTCCCGATTTCCCTTTAGACACTCATTTGTTAACTTCAATTTATCTACTGAATAGGGTTTCCTCTAAACCGTTCTACAACACCGTATGAGATATGGCACGGTAAATGAAACCAAGTCGAGTCATCTTCAGAAATGGGATTGTCCGGCTCCAACATCAAAGACAACAAAGCGGACAAGTTAGAGTTTAGGTCCTTCAGAGCTCGATTCATAGATAATCCCTAAGGTCAATTAGGATACTAATTTCCTACATTCCAGAAAACCATAATCGTGATTGTGGTCGACATGCCATGATTTCTTGAAAAATAGTTTATCAAAGAATAGCGGCATTGGAAAAATAGATCAAGCTGATGAGAAAGTCTCACAAGCAAAACAACCTAAAGGACCAAGTGGAACCAAAATCAGGTTGAGCAATAAAACACTACCTCCTCCACCCTCGTAGATCGGAAAAGATTTTTTCGTCCCCGTGAAAGAATACTTAGGTATTGTTTCAGAGGATGTAGAGGAAATGTTCCCCTCGTAGGTAATGGTGCCCATGGGATGATCCCAAAACCACAATGAGGCGATATCAGATATTCGACTTCGAGAAGATGGCTAGAGGCAATGCAGTCAGAAAATTGACTCGATGTCACTCAAAAAACCAAGTCTAGGACCATGGTAGAATCCACCAGAAGGTATAGTACCTATTAGATTAAATGGATCTTCAAGAGAAAAGATTGGTGCAGATGGAAATGTGGAGACATTCACGGCTAGACTAGTGGCAAAAAGTTATAGTCAACGTGGAAGGGCATTGAACTATCAGATACCTTTTCCCCAGTGGCTAGCAAATCCATCCGCACAATTGCTGCCGTTGCGGCCCTATTTCGATTACAGAAATATGGCAAAATGGACGTGAAAACGGCATCTTGAACGATAACTTGAAGAAGATATCTATTATGGAACAGCCGCTAGGTTTTTCACATCCAGTGATCTGATCAACAAGGTTTGCAAGCTGCAAGGTCCATATAATGGACTTAAGCAAGCATCCTCGAGCTGGAACAAACTATTTGCAATGATATGACAAAAATATTTGGTTTCATCAAAAAAATGAAGAGGAACTGTGTTTTTTCAAAAGGGTCAGTGGAGCGATGTTTGTCTTCCTCGTATTGTACATGGATGAACATCCCTCCTTATTGGGAATGATATTCCATGTTTGACATCAGTCAAGATGTGGTGTCCAAGGAATTCTCTATGGAAAGACCTGGTGAAGCATCCTTTATTCTGGGAATTAAAGTGTCCTATAGGGAATAGACCGAATAGGATGCTGAACTTCACAGAAGAATGACATAGAGAAAGTTACTAAAGAGGTTTAGTAAAGGAAAACTTTAAGAGAGGACTAATACCCTCAGAACATGGTATTCATCTTTCCAAGAAGATGTGCCCTAGCACACCTGAGGAAATAGAACGCAATGAAGCAAGAATCCTTATGCTTCTGCAATAGGAGAGCCTGCATGTAATGCCATCTAATGTAACCATCGACAATGATAAGCCCATGCC
>QRFJ01003899.1:0-50095 GCA_006176705.1 Cocos nucifera
TTCTCCTCTAATAGGAGTCTTAAATTAAAAAGGGAAGCAAGAAAAGAAAAAGAAAAGAGATGAAAGTGATTTTCTCCTCTCCTCTCTCTTCGTCTCTCTTCTTCTCCCTCTCCACTTTTTTTTCTCTTCTTTCCCTCTTATTTTTCGTCTTCTATTTTCTCTCGTCTAAAAATTTTTTTGCATTATTTTTCCTCCTGGGATTTTTTTTAAATCTTGGGTGAAAAGGTATCCTAATGATAAATTTGAATGATCTAGTTGAAGGATCCTGATCTATGAATGCATCGGATGGTGTAAATATACCGCATTCCACCGTTGACCAATCGAATTATCATTATTTTTATCATCCATCTAATTTTATGATTATCTATATTGATAATTTTATCATGATTTGATTTAAAGATTATCTTGATATGATCGACAGATTATCGGACGTATATCGTTTGAATTGGTCCCGACATCTTTATAGTTTCTTCTCACATGATCCATAAACTCAATGAAAGATTTTCGATCGTGCCACTTCGAATCCAATTTAATTAGATAAGAGATTTTGAAACCTTCGTCTTCTAGTTTAATCTTGATCGATGAAGTAGAAGTGACAGACCAAATCTAGATCTTAATGATTGATTGTTGTCAATCTATCTTCAGATATTTGTACCTTTTTTAATTAATTAAAATTGATCTTCTAGCGATTGTTAGATATCTGATAATAGTACTATAATATGATTTATGATGAGAAGATTTTGAAAAAATTACAAGGAATGATCATGGATTTATTGGAATGCATACGGAAGATAAGTAAATGTTTTATTTTTTTAGGAATTATCAATAATTTATAATAATTTTTTTTGACTTAATTTATTGAAATGATGCATGAATTTAATGAATAATATATTATTCATTAAAAGATCGTATTTTTAAAAGATATGTATGATTAAAAGTATGATTGAAAGTATTCATTCTTATTATATATACACTGATTAAATTTCGATATCCATGGATTATGTGCTTCTTAATGAACTGAAATTAGAAATATGAATTATAAAAAAAATTATAAATTAAGATATTTTGAACTCTCAACCTGACTATGTGGAGGACCTCATTAATGAAAACTAATACGTTGGTAAAGATTTAATCATGAGGATCTATATCGTTAGTAGATTAGTGACAAACCATCAATAGACTGGTAGTTCTGAAGGATATTGCTGCCAGATGATTCATAGCTCATTGCAAGATGATACGTGGTGTTATGACTGCTACAGAAATAAATGGTCATAGCTTCATGGCCAATAAGAATGATCGATAAGAATTTGATAATTTAAAAAAAAAATAAATTTTTGAAAGAAACTCAAAAATATTAAATTTGGTATAGTAATAATTTAAAAATAATATATAATAGAAATTAATTTTAAACTGATGAACTCTATATGCTTATTTTCTATAAGTGATGATTTATTTTATTATCTAATAAAATTTAGTTGAAGTGATCATTGCTTACTGGACTCATTATTCTATTTTATTATTTTTATAAATCTTGAGAAATAAGATGATATGGGAGTATGTATGGAAGAGATTGATTAGAAGAAGAACATCAATACTTTTATTTTAGATAAAAAAATTTATTGAAGCTGATGTAAGATCTTTTGAACATTGTTGAACTTTATGTGATATTAAAATTAAATTTTAATTAGTTGAGTTTTGAATTTAATTTATGACTAATTATTTTGCTATTATTTTATGATAGTATGATGAGATGCCTTGCATACTTGTGGAGAGAGTTTTCTATAAGCATGCGATAGTTGCCATGATCCTTGACTCACGATCTTAGATCGGGGGTGTGATAATTAAAATGGTATCAGAGCATAAATGGATAAATTATGACACTTAAAATTGAACATAGAATGAGTGTAAGTGGATAGACACTAGAGACATTAGGATGTTAATTAGGATCGGTTATCTCATGATTTTGTGACTAAGTCTTATGATTAAGAATAAATGAATCACTTTAAGAATATTGTTTAGAGATTGATATGGATGATTGATAATCAAGGGATCATTTAGATTTGATACAAAGAAGTCACATGAGGATTGCTTATGAAATTTTCATTATGCATTATGATTATTAATTTGATTTTTAGTTGTTCAAGTGAATTGTAAATACAAATTCGATGTGGAAGCAATACTATGATATTGCTTCTAGTTGTGAAGATGATCATTAGTTGCAAGGTAAAGATTTGATTATAAAATATTATTCTAAGTTAGACTAAGAAAATCTTTTATGATATCTGATTAGAATATTTTTTGAAGTTGAACTTGGTATACGGATCATGTATAGATTGGCATGTGAGGAGAAATATATAATTGGGGATATTACAAAGAAATTTATTTTTTTATTGATGAAATCGATTATGAGAATGTAGGAAATTTAGTTTTGTGGAATCCTTTAATTATTATTCTTTGGATCCAATTATGAGATCTTATTTACTATGGGAGACCTATATGGGTGTGTATGAAATTTCAAATCAGACTAAAGTTTGGATTTATTGATCGAGACTTTTCTGTCAATGTTTGTTGAGTTGTCGTTAATTTTATGATTGCTAGGCTTTTGATAAGATAAAAAAATTTGATGATATCTATTTAAGATTTTGGGACATATATGTAATTCATATTAGGTATAGCAAACTATGGATGTGAATGTGATGTTAGGACTGCAAGGCGTTAAGGCAAGATGGTGGTGCTCCGGACAGAAATATAGAGAGAATGAACATTCATCTTTAACTTATATGATTGGTTTTGAATATATATACATTGATTTAAAGATGATTTAAATGGATGTGCTCAATTTGTATGAAAAACAAGACTTAAAAAGTTCTTGTTGACCTACTTAGAAAATAAATTTTGGAATCGATTTCCAATTACACAATAAATATATTTGATCGAAGCTATTTCGTACAATTCAAAAGAAATTTTGATGGGTTTAAGATCAGAATGCATACAGAAGCATTGATGATCGGATTATTTTGAGCTAGCTTAAGAATATGATTCCTTTGAGTTTTAAAAAAATTTAGGACCTAGATAATATTGATTCAATTTCCTTATAGAGAAAAATTTCATATGTAATGTAACACTAAGAAAGGATTGGCTTTGATTTTGATTAACTTTGGTATTGATGGTGTTTCTACTAAGTAGTAGTCCTAATCTACTATGTTAAAGAAATTCTTTTAGCATCTTGAGTTTTGATAAGTGGATTCATGGATTCTTAATTTTAATTTTGAGATATTTAGAAAATAGATTTTTTTTATTCTAGAAATTGAATCTTTTACTTCTCTATCTTTAAGAAGAATTGAGATTAATATTATTCGATCTTTGATTTGATCTTAGATTTTTTTTTTCCCTTTTCTTTCAAGTATTCTTTTTCTTTTCTTTTTGTTATTACACTTATATTTTTTTCGCTCTTCCATTATTCGAGATCTATAATTGAGAGATATAATTAAGATTTGTTATGAATCTTGTGTATATCGATTAAATCATGTGCAGCACTGATATTTTTAGCAAGAAACTTCATATCCTTTATTTAGAAAAAAAGATATGCAATTTTGATTCCAAAAATGAATGATTTGATTAAGGATATACATTTAGGTATTGACTTTTTTCTTATGAAATGATTAATGATGAAGTTGCATTGAAAGAATTAAGAATATCAAAATGTTTAAGGGTTGAGATTAGAATGGTAATCTCTAACTTTTTGAAAGCATGGATGAGAGGTGTCATATTAGTTATATCCTCCTATCTTGTGATGGTGATAATTAGAGATATGATGTTTTTGATTAAAAAATTGGAGTAATTCTTATTTAGAATTAGATACTTGATTTTCTTTTATTTACAGAGATGTGTTTTGATTTTTGATCATCTATAAAAAGAATTAAGTCACTGAAGGTATTGAACCTCATATTTTTAGTAAGAAATTAGAAATTATGAATTATGGAAACATTTAAACACTTCAAAAATCTTTGATAGAAGAATTTTGAAACAAAATTTCTTTAGGAGAAGAAATTGATGTCCCACGCCCAAGCAAACTTCATCCACTTTGAATCTCACCTCCATCATGCATAGATTCAAAGCAGAAAAAGAAGAAACGAAGGAATTGTGCTCGAAATACCATGGAGGGAATTATGGAGGAATTTTCTCTGATTGGAGTTCCTAAATCCCCAGGGAGAAATGGTTTGGGAAGGATCAAAGGTCCCCCCATCTTTATTTAAAGACCTCCATCTCTCTCTTTATTTCCTCACCAAAATCCCTCCTCTCTCTGTGTTTTTTTTTTCTTTCCGAATCCTTATCATCTTTGTCTTAGTTTGAAGGCATTGCACCGGCGAATTTGTGGCATAGCACGCTAATAATCAGGTAAAATTTCCTAGAAAGCCATTAATCTTAGTTTCTTTGTTTTAATTATAAGTGATTTACGTCGGTTATTTGTCTGTTTTGGAAAAGGAAAATCAGATTCTTTCCCTTACTCTATCTTTTTCTTTCCTTTCGCCGTTCGTATTCTTGTTTTTTCAATGCCTTTCGAGCCGTCCATCATCATGATGCAGCCCCAACGCGGAGCCGCGATCTGGCACTACCATGGTCAAGAGTCTTGCTCCCTATTTTCGGGCGGAGAATTCCATGGAGTTTGAGAGGAAGGGGAAGATGAGGATCTACGGATCCCCTATTCTACCTAATAGCAGAGGAAAGAAAAGAAAAAGAGAAAAAAAAAGGAAAAAAAGGGAAAAAAGAAGAAAGAGAGAGAGAGATTCTCTCTCTTTCCTTTCTACCTTCTCTGATCCTGAATCCTCACTATTCTCTCTCTAGAAGCTAATTTTCTCACTCTAAAAGATTTATTTTCTCTCTCTACTTTCTCTCTCCTAATTTTTTCTCTAATAGAATTTTTGGATGTTTGAAAAAAAAAGCAAGAAAAGAAAAAGAAAAGAATGGAGAAGAAGTTTTTTTCTCTCCTCTTACTTTCTCTCTCTTCTTTCTCTCTCCACTTTCTCTCTCTTCTTTCCCTCTCCACTTTCTATTTCTATAATACTTTCTTTTTATTTTCTCTCTCTAGAAATTATCTCTCTTTGTATTTTTTTTAAGGATTTTCTAGATCTTTGAAAAGATTGATAATGAATTTGAACGATCCTAGTAAAGAGATTCTAATCTGTGATTACCGGATGGCATATCGATCATTAGATTTTATCATCTATGATTTTATTAAATTATATATATATGATAATTTCATCATGATTTGATTTAAATTATCTTAATCTGATCGATCAGATTATCAGACTATATCGCTTGATTAGTCCTGATTCATCTTCATACCACTTGATCCATGAACATAATGAAATATTTTTGATCATGCTATTTCGAATTCAATTTAATTCAGATAAATAGATTTTAAATCATCTATCTTCTAGTCTAATCTTGATCGATAAAATTGGAATGACTAGACCAATCTAGACTTTAGATGTGACTGTCGTCAATCTATCTTTTTGAATCATTCATATCTTTTTTAATTATTAAAATTAATCCTCTATAGAATTATAGATATCTGATAATGGGGTACTGTAACATGATCTATGAATAGAAGATTTTAGAAAAAAATTGCAAGAATGATATGAATTTATTGGAATACATATGAGATAAGTAATGTTTTATTTTTTTCTAGATTTATTGATAATTTATAATATATTTTCTTGGCATGATTTATCAAATGATGCATGAATTTGATAAATGATATTTTGTTATTACAAGTATCTTATTTTTAAAATATTATGATAAAGTCTGATTGAAAGTATTGATTTTATTATGTATTATACTTGATTGATTTCGATACCACATGATTATGTGCATTCTTAACAAACTGAAATAAGAAATATGAATTACGAAAAGAATTACGAATTAAGATGCTTTGAACTCTCAATCGGATTATATGGAGGATCTTGCTAATAGCGGCTAATATGTTAGCAAAGATTTAGTCCTAATGATCTATGTCGCTACTAGACTAGCAACTAACCACTAGCAAACCAGCAATTTTGAAGAATATTACTGCTGGATGATTCGTAGCTCACCACAAGATGATACATGATGTTATGATCCCATCGTAGGAATAATATGCTCATAGCTCATGGCTGGCAAGAATGACTGATAAGAATTTAAAAATTTTAAAAAAAATTAAATTTTTGAAAGAAACTCAGAAAGATTGAATTTAGCATGATAGTAATTTAAAAATATTACATAATATAAATTAATTTCGAACCGATGAACTTTATATATTTATTTTCTATAAGTGATTATTTATTTTATTACCTGATAAAATCTAGTTGAAGTGATCATTGCTTACTGGGTTGTTTAGCTCATTACTCTATTTTATTATTTTTACAGATCTTAAGAAATAAGATAATATAGGAGTATGTACAAGAAAAATTGATTAGAAAAAGAATATAGATGCTCTCACTACTATAAAAATGGTCTATGGCAGTGCTTACTATGGTAGCGATTTTCAAAATCACTGCCATAGCACCTGCGGCAGTGGTTTTTGTTAACCGCTGCTATAGGTCCAATATATAGCAGCGGTTAACAAAAATCATTGTCGTAAGTCGGACCTATAGCAGTGGTTATAAAAAATCACTGTCATAGATCGATCTATAGCAGTGGTTCATTGTAATCGCTACCATAAGTCGGACCTATAGCAGCAATTAGTAGGAACCGCTGCTATAATCTGATTTATGGCAGGGATTAATTACAACCACCGCCATATATATATATTTTTAAATATTATATAATTTTAAAATTTAATATCCATCTTCATCATTTATTATCTAAATAATTATCATTAGAGTGTTGTCGCAAAAGATTGCCTTGATCCAATGGCCCTAGCTTCGTTGATCAAAAAAATTTGGTTTCGACGACCACAAACGACGATGCGATGATTTGATAGATGGAGATCTTCGATGGATCCAAAAACCTACAACGATGATCTCGATGATGTTTGTAGCGTACTATCAAAGTTTTACTTCAATCAGATATCGTTATCTTAGTCAATTTAGTATAGATTAGTTTCGACTGTTAAATAATAAATGATTGATCAAAGGACCAAACGGTGTCTGATTATGAGATATTTTTTTTATAAATAATCTTGGCTACTACTTTAATCATTTTTTATGATGATGATTATAAAATTCAACTCGTGAGATAAAGAACGATCTAAAACTATACGTCTTCTGATAACCATTTTAAAACTTCACTGGTTGTTATGCTCGTGCTTTTGCAATATTTGCTTAACATGAACAGTTTATATAAAAAATAATTTAAATTTTACTATCATCATCATATAAAATATTTAAAATTATAATAAAAATTATTTAACTAAAATATTATCTTATAATCAGATGACGTTTAACCCTTTGATTGCTTATTTCTAATTTAACGGTCGAAATCATTCTATACTAAATTGACCATGATAACGATATCCGATTAAAATAAAATTTTGATAGTATGCTACAAACATCATCGAGGTTATTATTGTAGATTTTTAGATCCATTGAAGGTCTCAATCTATCATATCATCATATTGTCGTTTGTGATCGTCGAAATCAAATTTTTTTGATTGACGAAGTTAGGGCCATCGGATCGAGGCAACCTTTTGCGATGACACTCTAATGATAATTATTTAGATAATGAATGATGAAGATGGAGATTAAATTTTAAAATTATATAATATTTAAAAAAAATAAGAAAAAAATTATTTCCAACCTATGACAGTAGTTATAAAAAATTACTGCTATAGATCTACAGCAGCAGTTATAGAACCGCTGTCGTAGATTTATGGCAGTGGTTCGATAACCACTGCCATAGGTTAGGTTAAAAATTCTCAAATTTTTTTTTCCTTCCGTGCGCGCTCAATCTCTCTCGCTCTCTCTCCCCCTTCCTCTTTTCGTCGGTGAGGCTCCTCCCGCCTCACGCGATCTCGAGACTGTTGCCTCCTCCCTCCCGCGCACCTCGCGCACCGCGCATCGCCCCTCCTTACCCCTCCTCGCCCGCCAAGTGCCGCCCCTCCTTCCCTCTCCCTCTCCGCCCTCATCCCGACCACCCCTCCCCCACCACCCCCAGTCAGCCCCCCACCCCTCCATCCGACCCTCCCTCTCGGCCCCAGCGGAAACCCCCCCTCCGACGAACCCCCATTCGACCCTCCCCCACTCCCCGTGAACCCTCCCTCCACCCCTCACTCAGCCCCCCACGAAACCCCACCCTCCATTCGACCCTCCCTCGGTCCCCAACGAACCTTCCTCCGATGAACCCCCATCCGACCCTCCTTCGGCCTCCACGAAACCCCACCCTCCACCACCACCATTCTAACCCTTCCTCGACTGAGTGCGAAGCCTCCCATCACTGTGCCCCCTCCCCTTGGCCTCCCATCCTTCGGTCGCCTCTGCTCTCTCTCTTTTTTCTCTTTTTCTCTCTTCTCTATCTCACTATCTTACTTTTATTTTGTAGGTTACCTCTAGTGTCGTCGTCCTCCTTTAGCATCGTCGTCGGCTACCCTCAGAGCTTTCGGTGTGACCCATTCTCTATAGCCGTAGGTATAATTTTTTTTTTTTAATTTTATAATATTATTTATTAATCATGTATATTTATAATAATTTATAAAATATTTATAATAAATATTAAAAATATTTATTATAACTATTATAATTATCTGCATGTTATAGTTTTTGGGTCGTACCGTGGCGATAGCCTTGGATCGTGCCATGTCGGCGGCTATGGACTAGATCTGTCAACGGATTGGGTTTGAATCGAAATCTGAATATTTAGATCTGGATCTAATTTTAATTACTGATATCGGATCCAAATTCGAATACCTGATGGATCTATACTTGAGAGTGGAAGGGAGAGATTCGGCCTCACCGCCATCATTGGGAGGGGGGTCCGACCTCGCCGCCATCATTAGGAGGGAGGGGATCAGACCTCGCCGACGAGGGAGATCGAGAGAGGGATAGTGAGAAATTGAGAGAGTGAGAGAGGAAAGGAGGGGGTCCGACCTCACCCGCATCACTGAGAGGGATGGGGTCCGGTCTTACCGGCGAGGGAGATCGAGAGAGTGAGAGAGGGAGGGATGGGTTCCGACCTCACTAGCGAGGAAGATTGAGAGAGGAAGAGAGGAAGATCAAGAGATGAAAAAGCTGGAAGGAAGGGGTTTGACCTCGCTGCCATCGTCGGTGAGAGAGATCGAGAGAGGAAGAGAGGGAGTGATTGAGGGGATGGCACATAATCGAGCCGGCTTGGATATGCAGCTGAGCTGGCTTAGGCCGTGATCGAGCTAGTTAGAGGAGGACCCTAGCTGGATGTCTCAAGCACGGAGTCGGCTATATCAGGCATGAAGCTGGCTCAGCTTCTGAGTGAATAGAATTTGATATGTTATGATGTTATATGGATTAATGTTCATTAATGTTGTAGGTCATGATGGCACCGAAACGTCATCTAGCTTTCACCCCTGTCTCTCGATGGGTTATGCATAGTTCCACATTCGAGGAGCAGTTGGAGCATACTCCATCTACCTCGACATCGACTGCTTAGGGATCTTCACTACCGGTATCTACTCCACCAATGACATCTACTCTATCGATGGCATCTACTCCATCGACGGCTGAGCCTCTACCATCGTAGGCATCTGAGTGCATATTTTTATTATATTAGCATAACTTTATTTTTTATATAGTATTTGTATACTTATATATTTGCATAACATATTTGCATTGTAGGTGTATCATCCAGTCGGACATTTCACGGTCCCACACGTATGGCACACGTGTGAAACCGCCAGCGTCAGGTGATGGTGCAGTATGATGCGGAGGAGACATCGGTAGGAGAGACCGCGTAGGAGATGCATTCCTTTTTTGGAGTACTTATTAGACGATCGGACATTATTCCTGTAGAGCCCAGAGACTAGCATTTGATGGATGCTACCGTTAGGGATCGGATATAGAAGGAGATATGGGTAAGTACGTGCATCTTAGTTATATTTATGCATTTTATATATTTACACTATATATGTTTGATTAATTTTGTAACTGATTTTTAATAAATTTGTACAGAGGAAGTATGACTTTTTTGATCATGAGAGGGCTCGAGATGCCCGACTGAAGAAAATCGAAGAGTTGTACCGAGGTTACAAGATCAAGCTCCATAGAGGATGGCTCGAGTACCAATGAGACACTTCGGAGAAGCTTGTTTCTTAGATACAGGACTATCCTCTGAGTCAGTGGGAGAGAATGGTTATATTAGATATGTGTGCCCTAGAAGCCAGAATTGGCTAACACTTGTAATACACATCTAAGGGCAAAATTATAATTTTGATTATAAATAATAAAATAGATTATTTTCTATCACAGTGTGTATTTGAAAGTATTTGTGATACATCCCTTGAGTTAATGGTAATGATAATTCATATTTTTAAGAGTTGAAAATTTAAGACATGAATTTTCATTATTAACTCATAAAATGCTTCCGACCGTAGGATCATCATGAGGATGGTGATTGATCCAGAAGGTTGGTGTATGATCGCTTCTTTAGGATAGATGAGTCTTAAGTCTATGGTGTAGAAACACCGGAGCGAGAGTATAGATACTTGTTAGAGAATGAGGGCACTGAGCATGACCACCTCGAGCAGTCATGAGAAAGTCTACCTTCTCGTCGATGACTGGCTCGAAGGTGCAGTGGTGTGTTTGGTTCTTTAACCTAAGGTGCATCGATAGTTCACCTTAAGAATGTTATAGTTTGACTACACCATAACTCGGTCTCCTAGCCATTCATGTTCATTGTAAAAATTGGATTGCACCGATAGGGTCTATCTATCTCGATAGAAGAGGAGCAGCCCTATGATGATCATGAGAATCAAGTCCATAAGCCTATGGCCATGGCAGAGTCAAATAATAGAAAGAGTTTCTATTAGGGTTTTCACATTAGACTTGAATCGAATGATTAATTTATATGACAAAAATTAGGGTTTGACGAGATCACCTTAACCCTAATCCGATCGGAGCTCAAGATAGAAGAACTTAATCACATAGGTAACTATATCAAGAGGTTCATTTTTAGTTCTGATGGGTTGCTATTAGATACTGTTAGGTATCACTGGTGGATTTTGGGAGCAATTAGAATGATTTGGATGATCGATCATACTAATTATCTGAATTAGAAAAATTCTGATCCATCGAAAGATATTTCGATGATGTCTATGATAGAGATCATAATATATCTCATTACCATACAGAACTAAACCTAACTAGATCATACAAATAAGAATTTGGATCTGGATATCATCAATTGGACTAACCCAGTTCAATTGATTTGAATAAGATTCAATTAGTTTCAAGAAAATCGTGCTAGCACACGATTGAGCCTAATGTTCTCTTTTAATAATTATTAAAAGTTATCTCGACTGAGTTAAATATATTTGGGCTCACTCAAAAATCTTTATTTGGTCTAACTGGAGCTTGTCCAGCTCAGAAAAAGATTGTCTTAATTTATGAGATAAATTTGAGACAACATCCGCCATTTTTCGTCACCTGCTAAATCTTGTCTTTGGACTTTGCTCAAATGTTGACCTTTGATACTTAGACATCAGCCCATGTATCATGCACCAATAGAAGAGAGCTTTGACCCTTGTCCCCCTGCTAAATAGCAAAAAGGCAAGGGGTGCATGCCTAGAGAGGCATGCACCCAAAGTGGATAAGGATTGGAGTCCCATACAGATGGGACTCCAGTTGCTTCATGCATTCAACTTGGATGGCGCCAAAGAATCATCTTTGATCAATCTTGGTGCCACCTAAGGAGGTTTGTGAGGGACTCTAATCTAATTGGATCAAATGATATCATCCCACTAATCAGATTTAGATCTGATTGCATAAAGAGCCATGATTGGCTGGGATGATGTGGCATTGCATGGCATAGTAGGATCTATATAAATCCTATCTGCACCTAGGATTTAAAGCTTCTGCCCTTTGTCCATGCCACATAGCCCCTCTTCCTTCTTCTTCATGCCATCCTTTGATCCTCTCTCTCGACCAAGAGGTTTTGGGCTTGGTTTTGATGCGATCCAAGCAAGAGAAAGTTGATAGGAAAGGAAGAAGGCAGCACTGTTGCAAGAGACAACAGCTGATCTTCAAAAGATGTTTTGAAGATCTTCAAGATCATATCTAGATCTAATTTTTGGAGCACAGATTGAGAACAAAGAGATCTCCAGATTCTGTCTGAGTGGATACCGATAGAGATTAGGTGCTTGCGTGGCTACATCCAAAACCTCAAGCAAATATCGAAATCATCATAGAATAATAGGATTACCCATAACAAGGTATAATTAAATTAGATTTAATTTAATTTAATTTATTTTATTAGATTAATAAAATTAGATCTAAAAAATCTCAAATCTAATTTAGATCTAAATTTTTTTTTTTTGAAATATCTCTCTTGATCAAATCGGATCTGAACGAACATGATCCAAAAAATAGAATTTTTCCTTCAACTGATATCAGAGCCAGATTTCATAATTAATTAAATATAATTTTAATATAATTTTAATATAATAATTTGATAATTTTAGATGTCATATTAGATGTGATTATATCTAAAATTAAAAATTAAAAAAATTAAATAATCTAGATCTAAGATGTATGAGATGCATGATTAGACTAGAAATAGAATTATTCTATGTGTAGTCTAGGATGATCATAATTTTAATTTGATTAATTATAATTTTTAAATTTATTTATTTATTATTTTTTGATATTATAAAAATTATAATTAAATTTAAAGAATAGAAAATAAGTTTATTTAATTTTGTTCATATGAGATATGATAGATGCATGTTTAGACTAGTTGTAGAATAGTTCTACAAAGTTATCTTAAATAAATTTAATTTGATATGATCAAATTTAAATTTTATTTTTTAGATATTTATCAGATAATTTAGATCTAAAAATATGCATGATATGATACATGAGATGTATGCAAAACATATTTTTAAGTTAGATCAATTTTATATATGTGATATATATATATATATATAGATCTAACTAGTTTTGTATATTTATCTTATTTCTGATTAAGTCATTCTCCTTGACCGTTCGATCATAAGAACGAAGTAGGATTTAAACGTTCTCTCCTCTCATTCGATGAGATATTCTTATGATGTGTAGGGGTGCTGTGCATTCGTTCTTAATCAAAAATTAAAAATTTATTTTCTGCAAAATCTAAGATTCTGAAATCCTAGAATTTTATTTACATATTTTATTTATGAATCCCAAACTTAATTAAGAATTAAGATTATGAAATAGTTTAGGTCTAAAATTAAAAATTTTCAGATCTAAGACATATTCATAAAATTGGGTTCGGACTTGGGTAGCTCAATTAGGTCTAGCAGTTGATCAAACCAAATCAAGAGTTAGTTAGATGGGATCAAGAGTGCTTAAATTGACCAACCTAATAGGATTAAGTCTGGATCAAGGTTGAGTCATATGAGTGATCGATCAAGTTAAGACCTAATTAGGTTCAGTGGTTAGAGTCTGGATTATAGGCTAACCCAATTGGTTCTGGCTCAACAACTTGATGTCTAAGGTAAGTTTGGTAAATACGATCGACTGATTTTTAATTAGGAGCTACTCGACTCGAATGCTTTCTTATCAAGTTAATGGCATATCCCTTCCACCGATCTCACTTATCTGATCATATTTGTCAACTCAGTCCTGATCTGAAGTGGCTAATAATCCGAGCTAACCCATGCCACTAGGTTAGTTATAATGATTATGGTTATGTTAAGTCAAGTTTAAAGAGATCTAAATCAAATCTTCCTAAGAAAAAATTAAGTCTAAGATCTTTCACTATTGTAGATATGTGGGCCCTTTTTGGGATTGATTATTCTCGACTGATCATAGTGGTTCAGTTGCACCAAAAAGATGTAACCATGTCTATTAGGCATTGGATGCTACGGGCTGAAGGATGGATTGGGCTCAATATTCTGGATACGGTGAGAGATCCAATTAGGAATTCAATCTATGCAAATGATGGGTCTGACTTAACTAAGGAGTGAATCAATATTCTGAATATGGTGAGATTTATGAATTAGAGATCAAGCATGGGTGCACCATGATTAGAGAATTATTGAATAAGAGTTGTTCACTCATTGGTTAATCCATCATCAATAACTGTTAGATGAGGTGATGAGTCAATTGGTGGGACTGCACCATCTACTAAAAATTATTAATCATGGAGATTTTTGCATCTCTACAAAGAGAGTGTAGGGATCTGAGAAAATAGTAAAAGCTAATTTATTTTAAAAATTAAATTTTTAAATAAATTGATCAAGTCTTAATTACAAAATCTAACTAGAAACTTTGACTTTCTACAAGAAAATATCTGCATCTAACCCAGTAGCCCGTATCTTGGACACCCATAGATCGATCGGATCCAATTACAAGGATTGGCTTTAAAATTTTAAAATTATTTTATATTTCGAGAAGTTAACTCATGTATTGGATCAGGATTCTTCCACCTTACCAGTCCATCCATCCGTTGAATAGAGAGTGTCTCTTGACAAATGGACAGATGAAGATAACAAGGCCAGATACTACATATTGGACTCGATGTCTGATGAGCTTCAGTAACAATATGAAGATATCAAGACTACTTACCAAATGTTAGTTCACCTGCAAGAGTTGTTTGGTGAACAGAATCGCATAGCCAAATATCAGATCACTAAATGACTATTTAAGGCTAAAATGTGTGATGGACAGTCAATCCAAGATCATTGTCTGATGATGATTAAGGACTTGGAAGAGCTTGAGAAGCTCGGAGTGAATTTAGATCAGGATCTGCAAAATGATATAATTCTATAATCCTTGATTGGTACATATGGGCAGTTTATCATGAACTACCATATGCATAAACTTCAGAGTATTCTGGCTGAACTTATGAACAAGCTAGTTACTGCCGAGCTTTTTATGAAAGATTCTAAAGGCTCAGTACTTGCTATGGAATGGACTTCTTCCAAGAGAAAGTCTTTTGAAAAGAATAAAAAGTCTGTGAAAAGGCAGAAGGTGGAAGGTGAAAAGAAAAAGAAGGCAGAGCTAAAGAAAAAGGCTGCTAACAAAGAAAAGTATTTTCATTATAATACTGACGGCCACTGAAAGTGAAACTGTCCTATATACCTGGCCACCCTGAAGAATAAAAAAGAGACAGATCATTTTGGAGGTATGCTTATTATTGAATCTAACCTTATGATTTCTTCTGCATCCAGTTGGGTGCTTGACTCTGATTCTAGTGCTCATTTATGCACTTCCATGCAGGATCTTGAGGATAGCAGGAGGCTAAGGGATGGTGAGATGATCCTATGCGTCGAAAATGAAGCAAGAGTTGCTGCTGTGGTCGTGAAAACCTATTGATACATGCTAATCTATAGCTATGGCAAGTGCACCAGTCGATCAAGTAATAAAGTAAATGAGTATAGTATCGTCCCTAGAGAATTGAAAAATAAGTATTGAAAAGTTTTTTCCTATGTTTTATTTAGAAGATCAATTTATGAGAATAAGAAATTAAAGAATAAAATAAAAAAATAATTAAAAATTTTAAGAAAATAGAGAGAATGTAATTATTAGGATTTTAAACTTAAGAACAATGTATTACTAAGGTAATCGGTTCACCAACTCAGTCAATACAATATTCAGGTTATTAGATTAATTTTATTTTATGTGACGGTGGAGTCTCCTAATTTATTCACTATCCTTTGGTTCAGGCATAGCAAAACTATCAATATTTATTAATTATCCTTTAATCTAGGTGTAATTTAAATAAATATTAATGCATTAAGTTTTGTGAAACCCTCTAATTAAAATACGCTGCGTCCAAAGCGTACTAAAATTTTCGCATGCATATGAATTCTAATTTGATTCATAATACAAGGTATATAATCAAGAAGCAATAACATAGATATACTTGGTCCATAACATCTATGTTCATCAGATCAATTAGAAGATGGTCAGTAATCTAAAAGCATTAAGATTAGATTTATATACTCCTCATGAATAAAATTTAAAATTAAAAATAAATCATACTGAATATTACATCAAAAGAGTGGCTACACCTTAGTCTTAGTAAAAGAAAATTTAGTTCACGATAATAAGTTAAAAAACATCAAATAAAATAAAAAGTATAAAAAAATTAGACTATTTGATTGCTGAAATTGATTATCCGTCGCTCTTGATGTGGAGAACTTGGTGAAGAATAAGAAGCTCCTTGATCAATATTCTGATTGTCGGAAGAAAAAAATTAAAAATTCTTTTCTTTCTCTCACAAATCTCTCTTCTCTTTCTACCTCTCTCCTCTCTTTCTCTTCTTTTTTTTTTATTTCTCTAACTCTCCTCTTTTTTTTTTTTATGGCAACAGCAGGTCCTCTATTTTTATAGGCTCAGAGATCGATTTTTCCTTAAAATCCTTTAAAAATTAGGTTTAAAACTCTCAAAACAACTCAAATTAGGATCTTGGATGATTCTGACCATTGGATATTGATCAAATGGTCCAAAAATTGCTTAAAAATTCTTTAAAATTTTTTAGATCAAGTCGAAATTTATGCCAGCCATCAGATCAATCGTTGGATTGAATCTAGGCCGTCAGATCGCGCACAAAGAAGGCTTCTGATCTTAGTTTAATGTTGGGATGAATCTTAGCCATTGGATCTCGATTGGGAGCTACGGATGCCGTTCATCAGCGCATGCGTATCGACCATCCGATCAAATCCCAATGAAAGGCGCCCATCAGATCAAATAAAATTTTTAAATTACCCTCTATAGACCATGTGCGATCCCGGTGTTGCGTGGACCACCGCATTCTTCAGCCAATCGAAGTGCGCTTCTTCATGTGAAATTTCTGTTGTCAGTGCTACATCAGCAGGTCGGTCTGCTGGTGCGGTCGAACCAGACGGTCTGCTGAGCCGATTTTTCTTAACCAATTTGAACTGGACTGATTTTTTTTTTAAAATTTAATTTTGGGCTCGTTTGAAGTCAGTTTTGTCTGAAATTTATTTCATCTGATCCAGAAAAATAAGATCTTCACATTGGTGGTCTTCTTTCCTACATAAGATTAATAAAAGTATCAATTTTTAAAGAAATAGATTAATTTATTTTATAATTTAATATTTTTATTAGTATATTTTTGTCACTTATTACCTATCCTCTTCGACTATCGACTGACTTAGATTTAGTACTTAGAGATTATTATTATATGTCTGCTGCAAGCAGAAATTTAATTTCTATTTCATATTTAGCACAAGAAGGTTATGTAATTATTTTTCTTAAGGACCATTGTAATATTCTTTACAAAAGAAATAAAATTACGGTGGTTTTCTCATTAACGGTCTCTACTAGTTACATATTGATGTATCTATCTTTAATATCAAGCAAAATATGAATGCCATAAGATCAAAATGACCCAGGGATAGTTCGAATGATAGGTATCTATGGCACCTAAGACTAGGTCATATAGTAGAAGATAGGATTAACAAATTAAAGAAAATTAGGATATTGAGTACATTGACTTTCGAGTCATATTCAATTTATGAATCTTGTCTTCATGGCAAAATGACCAACCTCTCTTTTATAGGACATGGGGAAAGGGCTATGGATCTACTTGTCCTAGTACATACTAATGTGTGCGGCTCATTTGATGTGCCGGTTAGAGGCAATTTTGTCTACTTCATAATCTTTACCAATGATTTATCTCGGTATGAGTACGTATATCTTATGAGACACAAGTCTGAAGCTTTTGAAAAGTTCAAGAAATTCAGACATGAAATCAAAAAGCAAACTGAAAAATTCATTAAGATTCTTTGATCAGATTGAGGAGGTGAATATCTTAGTAAAAAATTTTTGAACTATCTCAAGCAAAATGGCATAGTCTCTCAATGAACTCCATCTGAAACATCTCAACTCAATAAAATTTCAAAACAAAGGAATCGGACCCTATTAGATATGGTTCGATCCATGATGAACTTCACAGACCTTTCTGATTTTCTTTGGAATATAGTCTATTAACTGCTATATATATACTGAATAGGATTTTCTCTAAAATCATTCCTACCACACCGTATGAGATATGGCATGATAAGAAACCAAGTCTGAGTCATCTCAGAATTTGGGATTGTCCGGCTTATGTCAAAAGACAACAAGCGAACAAGTTAGACTATAGGTCCTTTAGAGCTCGATTTATAGGATATCCTAAAGAGTCATTAGGATATTATTTCTACATTTTAGAAGACCACAATATGATTGTGAGTCGGCATGTCATCTTTCTTAAAAAATAGTTTATTCAAGATAGTAGCATTGAAAAGTAGATCAAGCTCGAGGAGAAAGTCTCATAAGAGCAATGAGCTAAGGACTCTGTGGAACCAAATCAGGTTGAGCCAATACAATCACTACCTCCTCCACCTCATAGATCGAAAAAACTTTTTCATCCCCCTGAGAGGTACTTAGGTACTATCTCAGAGGAAATAGAGAAAATATTTCTAGCAGATAATGGGATTCATGGTGATGATCCCAAAACCTATGACGAGATGATATCGAATATCAACTCCAAAAAATAGTTAGAGACAATAAAGTTAGAAATTGACTTGATACACTCAAATCAAGTTTGGACCTTAGTAGATCCACCAAAAGGTATAGTACCTATTGGGTGTAAATGAATCTACAAGAGAAAGATTGGTGCAGATGGGAATGTGGAGACATTCAAAGCTAGATTAGTGGCAAAAGGGTATAGTTAGCGCAAAGGCATTAACTATCAAAATACCTTTTCGTCAGTAGCTATGCTAAAATCCATCCGCATATTGCTTACTATTGCAATTTATTTTGATTATGAAATATGGCAAATGGACGTGAAAATGGCGTTCTTAATTGCATACCTTGAGGAAGATATCTATATGAAACAGCCACTAGATTTCACATCCAATGATACTGATCACAAAGTATGCAAGCTGCAAAGGTTATATATGAACTTAAGCAAGCATCTTGGAGCTGGAATATTCGATTTAATGATGTGATCAAATTATTTGATTTCATCAAAAATGAGGAGAAACCATGTATTTTTAAAAAGAGCAGTGGGAGAGCTATTATTTTTCACGTACTGTACATGGATGATATCCTCCTTATTGAAAATGATATTTCCATGTTGACCATAGTTAAAATGTGGTTATCCAAAGAATTCTCCATGAAAAATCTAGGAGAAGCATTCTTCATTCTAGGAATTAAGGTCTATAGAGATAGACCGAATAGGATGCTAGGTCTTTCACAGAAGATGTACATAGAGGAAGTGTTAAAGAGGTTTAGCATGAAAAACTTCAAGAGAGGATTGGTATCCTTCAAACATGGCATTCATCTCTCCAAGAAGATGTGCCCTAGCACACCTGAGGAGATAGAATGCATGAGCAAGATCCCTTATGCTTCAGCAATAGGGAGCCTTATGTATGTCATGTTATGTACACAATCTGAACTTCTGTGAAATGTATCCTTAAGTACTTAAGAAGAACTAAGGATATGTTGTTGATTTTTGGTAATGAAGAACTCTAAGTCTAGAGGTATACAGATTCGGATTTTATGTCCGATATAGATGATCAAAAGTCAACATCTAGGAGTCTATTTGTGTGCAATGGTAGTGCTGTCAGTTGGAAGAGTTTCAAACAGATAGTGATAGCAAATTCCACCATGAAAGCAGAATACATCACTACATCAGAAGCTGCGAAAGAGGCATTCTAATACAAGAAATTCACCATAGAGATCAGAGTGATGCCATCGGATGCCATTTCTCTATACTATGACAACAATGGTGCCATAGCCCTTGCAAGGAGCCGAGGTCTCACTGAAAATTTAAGTACATCGAGCAGTGATACCACCTCATCTACGATTACCTTGAGAAAGGTTACGTCGAGGTCAGGAGAGTCAACTCCGCAAATAATGCGGTAGACCCACTCACAAAATCGTTGGGCCAATAGAAGATCGAAGCCCACCTTGAGAAGATGGGACTTAGATTTGTAGCCAATTGACTTTAGGTCAAGTGAGAGTTTGTTAGATATGTGTGCCCTAGAAGTCAGAATTGGCTAACACTTATGTTGGTGTAGAATCTGGTTGACACCAGATTGAGCTGGAGTGGAGGAGGACGAGATCGTTGCCAGTGACCTGCAAAATAACGTTTCATCCAGAGTTGATGGTGATGGCTCAGGCAGGACCCTCCGACGATCAAGTTAGCTCTTCTGGCCAACAGAAATGGAGTGCTCAGAAATGAGAAGTGAGCTTTGAGCTTTAGAGGAGAGAGAAGAGCTTAGAGAAAACATATCTGGAGGATCTTTTTTATAGACGGAGCTTGAACGATGGTGACAACCATACCGTCTGATAGCAGGCCGCTCGAGACCGCATGAGGTTCAGTATGAAGAGAGAGAGAGAGAGGTATCGCCAGGCTGGTAGTGATGGCCATATCGTCCGACCGTGGGCCGTATGAGACTGTTGTGGAGGAAGAGGTGCCGTCAGACTGGCAGTGACGGCCATGTCGTCCAACCGTGAGCCGCATGGGGCTTGTTACGGAGAGAGCGGTGTTGCTCGACTGATAGCGGTGGCCATGTCATCCGATCATGTGCCGCATGGAGCTTGTTACGGAGGAAGGGATGCCGCCAGACTGGTAGTGGCGGCCATACCATCGAGACTCAATAGCCATAGTTCGAGGGAGCAGGCATTGGTTGGTGAAGAATCTCGGCGTATATCCCTTTTGGGAAAGCTTGGACTCCTAAAGAAAATACGTCCGATGGGGATTATCCGGGAGTAATCCACTAGAGAAGTCCGATTGAGGAAGAAGTCTAGGAGTAGTTCGGCTCCTGAAGGAGTTCGATCGAAGAAAAAGCTTGAAAGGAGTTTGACTCTCGTAGGCATCCGATTGGAAGAGTACGGAGGAAGTTCAGCTCCCGTAGGCGTCCGACTGGAGTAGCACGAAGGGAGTTTGACTTTTGTGGGCATCCAACTGAAGGAGTACGGAGGAAGTTCGGCTCTCGTGGGAGTCTGTTCGAAGGAGCGCAGAGGAAGTTTGACTTTCGTGGGCGTCCGATTGGAGGAGTGCGGAGAAAGTTCGACTTTCATGGGCATCCGACTGGAGGTCGATTGCTGAGAAGTTCGATTGAAACTCGACCACTGAGAAGTTCATCCAGGGCTCAGCCACAGAGGAGTTCGGCCGACTGAAGGGCTTCGAATAAGACTCGGCCACTGGGGAGTTCAGTCGGTTGAAGGGATTCGGCTAAGACTCGATCGTTGAAGCTCTTTCATGACTACTGGTTGCATTAGGCTGAGCATCGAATTGGACTTCGGCAAGAGCAGGATTTATCCCCAATAATAGTCCCCCCCACTCCTGAGTTCGAAACTTGAAGGAAGGGAGTGCAAAAAAGGTGACTGTCGAAGTTCTCTTCGGGGCTCTATGCCAGTTCAGATTGAAGCTCATGGGAGATCTCGTCTCCAACCGAGGCTGACTCGGGGGAGATCTTATCTCCTACAGTCGAGGTTGAAGGTTAAGCTCAGAGAAGATCTTAACTCCAGTCGAGGTCAAAGGTTGAGCTTGGGGGAGATCTTAACTCCAGTCAAGATTGACTGGAGTGCTTGGGATAGATCCTATCTCTGACCGAGGTTGCTTCGATTGCTTGGGAGAGATCTTATCTCTAGCCAAGGTTGAAGCTCGAAGAAGATCTTATCTCCTGCAATCGAGGTTGGCTCGATCGCTCGAGAGAGATCTTATCACTGATCGAGGTTGGCTCGATCGCTCGGGAGAGATCTCATCTCTGGCCGAGGTTGAAGCTCGGTCACTCGGGAGAGATCTTATCTCTAGTCGAGATTGTTTCAGTCACTCGAGAGAGATCTTATCTCTGATCAAGGTTGAAGCTCGAGGAAGATCTTATCTCCTACAGTCGAGATTGGCTCGGAGGAGATCTTATCTCCTATTGACGTAGGCTTTGAAGCTCGATCTTCGACTTTGCTCATATTAGGATGAGGTTCTCCTCTTGTTCCTAATGGGCTGTGGGGGCACATAAGGGCCATTGTCATGGCCTCTCCCTCCATCTCGTCTAAAATAAATGAGGCCTTCGACTTTGCTCGCATTAGGATGAGATTCTCCTCCTATTTCTAACAGGCTGTGGGGGTATATAAGGGCCGTTGTCAGGGCCTCTCTCCCCATCTCGTCTAAAATGAATGAGGCCTTCGACTTTGCTCGCATTAGAACAAGGTTCTCCTCCTATTCCTAATGTGCTATGGAGGTACATAAAGATCGTTGCCAGGGCCTCTCTTTCCATCTCGTCTAAAATGAACGAAGCCTTCGACTTTACTCATATTAGAACGAGATTCTCCTCCTGTTCCTAACGGACTATGGAAGAATATAAGGATCGTTGCCAGGACCTCTCCCCCCATCTCATCTAAAATGAACGAGACCTTCAACTTTGTTCATATTAGGATGAGGTTCTCCTCCTATTTCTAATGGACTATGGGGGCACATAAGGACCATTGTCAGAGCCTCTTCCCCCATCTCATCTAAAATGAGTGAGGCCTTCGACTTTGCTCATGTTAGGATGAGGTTCTCCTCCAGTTTCTAACAGACTGTGGAGGCACATAAGGGTTGTTGTCAGGATCTCTCCTCCCATCTCGTTTAAAATGAAGAAAGCCTTCGACTTTGCTCACGTTAGGACGCGGTTCTCCTTCTATTCCTAACATGGCCGCTTTCGCTTGTTTCTTTTCTGCCATCACATAATTCTTACACCAAAAATAATAATACTGAAATGAAGAAGTTTTATTGAAGGAAGATTACTGATAATACACTCTCAGATTTTTTGAGTTCTAAGACCATGGAAGCACTATTCCTCCGAGCTCCTTCAGACGATAAGTTTCGAACCGGACGACCTCCACCATTTCATACGGACCTTCCTAATTTAGGATGAGCTTCTCTCGGCTCTGAGGCTGAGAGACGGTGACTCGTCGAAGCACTAAATCTTTCACTCTGAATATCTTACTTCTAACTCTGAAGTTGTAGTACCGGGCCACCTTCCATCTGTAGTCTGCCATCTGGATGTGGACTTCCTTCCTCTTCTCTTTCAGTAGATCGAGATTGACTCTGAGGTCCTATGGATTGTGCTGCTCGTTGAAGGCCACGATCTGTGCTAACGAGAGCTTAAGTTCAATCGGGATAACTGCCTCCGTGCCAAAGGCTAGGGCAAATGAAGTTTCTCTAGTCGGCAGCCTTTGCATGGTTCGGTACGCCCAGAGGACGTAGTAGAATTCATCTACCCATGTCTCCTTTACTTTATCGAGCCTCGTCTTGATGCCTTGTAGTAAAGTTTGGTTGGTCACTTCAGCTTCCCCATTGGCCTATGGGTGAGCTACCGATGTGAAGTAGTGGAAGATGTTTAGATTTTCATAGAACTCGGCAAACCTTGCCCTAGCAAACTGTCGCCCATTATCGATTATGAGAGTTCAGGGCAAACCGAACCAACAAACTATCAACTTTCAGATGAAGTTCTATACCTTGGCCTCGGTAATCTTTGCCAGTGGTTCAGCTTCAACCCACTTGATGAAATAGTCGATCGTGATTAGAAGAAACTTTCGCTACCTAGACGTCGTTGGGAAAGGATCAAGTATGTCCATTCTCCACTGCACAAATGGCCAAGACGTACTTAGCGGAGTAAGCTCGGAGGTCGACTGTCTTCGTACATTTGTGTTCTTTTGGCAGCGGTCGCACTTCTTAATAGACTCCTCAGAATCATGAAATAAGGTCGGCCAGTAGTATCCTTATCGAAGTAGTTTTTGTGATAGGGATCTGGCTCCTGTGTGACTTCCATAAAGTTCCTCGTGCACCTTTCACAGCATGAGATCGACCTCTGAAGGTCGAAGATACCTTAACAATGGCAACGAGTATGACTTCTTATACAACCTATTCTCGTATAAAATGTATCGAAAGGCTTGATTCGTGAGTCTCCGAGCTTCTTTCTGATCACGAGGAAGGACCCCCTCCTTGATGTAGGCGATCAACGGGTCAATCCAGCTCGGCTCGAATTTTGCCTGTAGAACGACCTAGGATTCCTCTGGGCTTGGGCACTTCAGAATTTCCAAAAATACTTCTCTAGGCAGTTCGACCGGGACTGAAGTGGCCAACTTGGAGAGAAGATCAACCCTTGCATTTTCTGCCCTCAAAATCTGTCGAATGCCGAAACTGTCGAAGGCCAGAGTCAAATCCTTCACTTTCCTAAGGTATCTCACCATGCTTTTTTCTTGTGCCTCGTAGTTGCCATTAACTTGACCGACCATCAACTGAAAATCGCTATAGATTTGAAGTCGATCTACTTTTAATTCTCTTGCTATTTTTAATTCGATGATCAACGCTTCATATTCGACCCCATTGTTGGTCGTAGGAAACTCGAAGCATAGTGCATACTCGATGACGACTCCCTCAAGACTGACCAAGACCAACCCCGCACCAGCTCCAGTGGAGTTGGACAAACCATCCACGTGCAGAGGCCAAAAGCCTTTGAAAAGATCGACACTTTCCTCGAAGAGGTTCGGCCACGATAATCGGGCACCGATCTCGTTCTGTTCAAGCTTGGCTTCAACTGGAATGGTGTATTCTAACACAAAATTTATCAATATTTGGGCCTTGATCGATGGTCGGAGTCAATAATTGATGTCGAACTCTGTAAGCTCGATTGTCCATTTTGTGATTCTCCTAGAAACATCCATCCGATGAAGGACTGCTTTTATTGATTGATCCATGAGGACCATTATGGTGTGCTCCTAAAAATAAGATTGGAGTCTGCTAGCAGCAATTAGAAGAGAGTAAGTTTATTTTTCTAGCCTAGAGTACCTGGTCTCTGCATCCCTCAAAATCCGACTTACATAGTAGATCGATCGCTGCATCTTCGCTTCTTTCTTGACCAGGACTGCTGCCAGGGCCAGTAGAGAGACAACTAGGTATAGGAATAACTCCTCTCCAGGTTTGGGCTTTGCCAATATTGGAGATGAGCCGAGGTAGTTTTTATGTCCCTCGAACGCCCGTTGGCACTCCACCATCCAATAGAAGTTTTTTGGTTGCTTGAAAACTTGAAAGAAGGACACACATCGTTCGACCGACCTTGAGATGAAGCGATTTAGGGATGCCACCTTTCTGGTCAGGCGCTGAACTTTTTTGATTATTTTTGGAGCAGTCATCTTCTGAATGGCTCGAATTTTTTCGAGATTTGCTTCAATCATATGTCTCAATACCATGAATCCCAAAAACTTTTCGGAGGTCACACCAAAAGCGCACTTGGTCAGATTCAGTTTCATCTTGTGCTTTCTGAGTGCGCTGAAGATCTCTTCAAGATCGACAAGGTGGTCTGTAGAAGCTTGACTTTTGACGAGCATGTCATCCACGTACACCTCCATATTGCAGTCGATCTGCTTCTTGAAGATCTTGTTGACCAAATATTGGTATATTTTCCTTGCATTTTTGAGTCCAAAGGGCATGATCCTGTAACAATAAAGACCACGGTCAGTAACGAAAGTGATCTTCTCCTCATCCTCAGGCACCATCCATATCTGATTATAACTGAAGAAGGCGTCCATGAAGGTGAGGAGCTCGTGACCCGAGGTCGCATCCATTAGTTGGTCAATCTTGGGTAGATGGTAGCTATCTTTTGGATAGGTCTTATTCAGCTTTTTGAAGTCAATGCATATCCTCCACTTATTGTTCGTCTTTTTAATAAGGACCATATTTGAGATTCAGGTCGGATAATTAACCTTCCGGATGAGTCCGACTTTGAGAAGCTTATCCACTTCTTCGGTGATTACTTTCTACCTCTCCGGGATGTAGTGGTGCATCTTTTCTTTTATCGATCAATGCTTCGGATCAACGGCCAGCCGATGTTCCATGACCTCGACGTCGATTCTCGACATGTCTGCTGGGGTCCAGATGAAGACGTTCGCATTTTTTCTGAGAAAGACAACGAGTTGCTCCCGAACCTCATCTACCAAGTTGGAGCCAATCTACACCGTATGCTCCACGTTTCCATCATTCAAGGGTACAAAGATGAGGTCCTCCATAGGCTCATCCCATTCCTCAATGAGGTCGTCGCGGACATCCAGTCCATCAACAAGATAAAGGTTGGACCGCTCTTCCTTATGTAGGGCGATTAAGTAGCAGTGCCTCGTCAGAGCTTGATCTTTTCGATCTTTTTTGATCTCGTGACTTGTCGGAAACTTCATATTCAAATAATAGATTGATACCACCATCCGAAGTGTAATTAGATCAGATCGGCCGAGAATAGTATTATAGACGGACGGAGTTCTTATCACTAAAAAATTGACTTATGCTTTAGCCAATTTCGGACGTTGTCCTGCAGTCACAGTCAAAGTTATTATTTCCTCAATTGGTATGGCATCGCTAGTAAATCCCATCAGCGAAGAGTTTATAGGCCCCAAGCGATCATCGGGTAAGAATATTTTTGAGAAGGCATCATAAAATAATACGTCGATCGATTTTTCATTATCCACCAAAATGCGGCATACATCATAGTCGGCAATGCTCAAAGAGATTACAACCACATCATTATACAGAAATTGGACCCCCTAGACATCTGTCTTGATAAAAGTCATGGGTTCCTCGATCCTCTATCTTTTGACCGATCCCTTGGATCCGCTGGCCTCTCCTTGCTAAAGTCCCTCCGAGATGGTATTGATGAAGTCGAGAGGCGATCGATCTTCTTGGTCCTCCCCCTTTAATGGTTTAGGCCACGGTAACACCCTCAGTCGATCTTCAGGCCATCTCTACAGGAATCGACCAAGTCTGTCTCTCCGGATGAGCTCTTTGATCTCATCCTGGAGTTAGATACACTCCTCAGTGTCGTAACCGTGGTCGCGATGATAAAGGCAGAACTTGTTGGGATTGCGCTTGCTGGGATGGAAATGCATCCTCTCTGACCTCAGAAGTTGTTCTCTGATTTTCATCAGCACTTGAATTTTTGGGGTGTTAAGAAGGGCGTAGTTGTGAAATCTTTGTTGGAGAGAACCTCGACGCGCCCTTCCATCGGGGCTTCCCTGCTTTCGAGCCCGGAGGGAAAGTTCGGGCCCGTATGCACCCAGAAGGAGTCTGGGAATGCGGTCGAGCTTTACTCGACTTTCCTTCGGTGGGTCTGCCCGACCCACCGATTTGTCGCTCACCATACGCTTCATCGTCCTTGGCCTTGAGGGCTTCTTCAACTCGAGCTAACCTTCAGTCCGAGCTAGCATGTCAGCGAAGTCCCTAGGGTACTTCTTTTTTAGAGAGAACAGCAAGTCATTCTTCTAAAGGCCATCCTTGAAAGCGGCCATGGTGACTGATTGGTCCAGATTCCGAACCTCCAATGCGACAGCATTAAATCAGATGATGTAAGTTCGGATGAATTCCCCCTCCTTTTGCTTAATGGTCAGCAGAAAATCCAAACCTCGGTGCAGTCGTCGACTACTAACGAAGTGGGCTGCAAATTGATGACTCATCTGATCAAACGATAAGATGGTACTTGGCTTAAGTACCAAGTACCAGTTTCTTATGGCTCTCTTAAGGATGGAGGAGAAAGTCTGGCACAAAATAGCATCCGACATCCCATGGAGTAACATCATTGTCTAGAAGGCTTTCGGATGGTCAATCAGATTAGTGGTCTCATCGTAACTCTTAAACTACAAGAGCTTGAAGTTTGATGGGATCGGTTCCTGCATAATTTTCTATAAAAAAGGAAGGTCAGTACAAATATCATTACCGTGTGAGGAGGGAGTGTGACAGAGCTCTTTGATTCGTCGGCTCATTTCTAAGAGCTTTTAATCCAAGAGATCTTTGCAGTCTTTGATCTCCAAGATTTTTTGGTGGAATGGGTGCAAAGCTTTCCCCTAGGTTGAGTCATGGTCCAAGTAGGGGCCCTCCATCCTCTGCCTCCCCTTTTCGGGGATCAAAGGTCGGATAGCCCAAGTCGACCATTCCCAGACCGGACCACAGGGCTCCAGAGAATTCTATGCTAGCCAAATCGATGCTGGGGCCTATCGATGCATGGCCTGCACCACCTCCGTGAGGCCATGAATCTACTGGATAAGCAGGTTGAACTGCTTCGCATCTACCACAGCTACAGGCGAAACCAAAGCTACCGGGACTGAAATAGGAGCAGATGGGTCTAAATAGGATCGGGCCACGGAGGCCGTCGATCGTCGGATCAAAGATCTCCTGAGAGGCATTTTCTCTCAGAAAAGAACTCTAGAGAGAAAAAAGAAAAATCTCTGGAGAGGGAAGAGATGAGTCATCACTGAGCACTCCTTCAAGAATAAGAAAACCTCAAAAATAGAGGGGGCCCTTCCTCTAGCGCCAATTTTGTTAGTGCAGAATCTGATTGACATCAGATCGAACTGGAGTGGAGGAGGACGAGGTCGCCGTCAGTGATCTACAAAATAAAGTTTTGTCCGAAGTTGGTGGTGGTGACTCCGGTAGGACCCTTCGACGATCAAGTCAGCTCTTCTGGCCAACAGAAATGGAGTGCGCAGGAATGAGAAGTGAGCTTCGAGCTTTAGAAGGGAGAGGAGAGCTTAGAGAAAATATATCTGGAGGGTCCCTTTTATAGATGGAGCTTGAACGATGGTGACGACCATACCATTTGGTAGCGGATCGCTAGAGACCGCATGGGGTTCGGTATGGAGAGAGAGAGGTATCGCTAGGCTGGTGGCGGTGGTTATGTCATCCAATCATGAGCCGCATGGGGATTATTACGGAGGGAGAGGTGCCGTCAGACTGGTAGTGGCGGCCATGTCGTTCGATCATGGACCGCATGAAACTTATTATGGAGAGAGCGATGTTGTCAGACTGGTAGTGATGGTCATATCGTCTGATCGTGGGCTGCAGGGAGCTTGTTATGGAGGGAGGGATGCCGTTAGATTGGTAGTAGCGGCCATACCACCGAGGCTCAACAGCCATAGCTCGAGGGAGCAAGCATTGGTTGGTGAAGAATCTTGGCGTATATCCTTTTCGGGGAAGCTCGAACTCCTAAAGAAAATACATCTGGTGGGGATTATCCGAAAGTAATTCGTTGGAGGAGTCTGATTGAGGGAGAAGTCCGGAAGTAGTTCGGCTCCTGGAGGAGTTCAACTGAAGAGAGAGCTCGGAAGGAGTTAGGCTTCTGTAGGCATCCGACTGGAGGAGTACGGAGAAAGTTTGGCTCCCGTAGGCGTTCGACTGGAGGAGCACAGAGGGAGTTTGACTTTCGTGGATGTCCGACTAGAGGAGTGCGGAGGAAGTTTGGCTCTCATGGAAGTCTGCCCGAAGGAGCGTGGAGGAAGTTTGGTTTTCGTGGGCATTCGACTGGAGGAGCGCGGAGGGAGTTCGACTTTCGTGGGCATCCGACTGGAGGTCGATTGCTGAAAAGTTTGACTGAAACTCGATCGCTGAAAAGTTCGACTGGGGCTCAACCACTGAGGAGTTCGGTCGACTGAAGGGCTTCGGATAAGACTCGACCACTGGGGAGTTCGATCGGTTGAAGGGATTCGGCTAAGGCTCGACTGCTGAAGCTCTTCCGTGACTACCGGTTGCATTAGGCTGAGCATCGAATTGGACTTCGGCAAGAGCAGGATTTATCCCCAACAACTTATAATACACATTTAAGGATAAAATTATAATTTTGACTATAAATAATAAAATAAATTATTTTCTATCATAGTATGTATTTGAAAGTGTCTATGATACATCTCTTAAGTTAATGGTAATGATAGTTCATATTTTCAAGAGTTAAAAATTTAAGACATGAATTTTCATTATTAACTCATAAAATGCTTCCGACCGTAGGATCATCATGAGGATGGTGATTGATTCGGAAGGTTGGTGTACGATCGCTTCTTTAGGATAGATAAGTCTTGAGTCTATGATGTAGAGATACCAAAATGAGAGTACAGGTACTCATTAGAGAATGAGGGTACTGAGCGTGACCACCTTGAGCAGTCATGAGGAAGTCTATCTTTTCGTCGATGATTGGCTCGAAGCTACAGTGGTATGTCTAATTTTTTGATCTGAGGTGCATCGACAGTTCATCTTGAGGGTGTTATAGTTTGACTATACTATAACTCGGTCTTCTAGCCATTCAGAATCCTGAGGTGTATGTTGGCTATAGCATGTTCATTGTAGAAATTAGATTGCATCGATAGGGGATCTATCTACCTCAATAGAAGAGGAGCAGCCCTATGATGATCATGAGAATCAAGTCCATAAGTCCATGGCTATGGCAGAGTTAAATAATAGAAAGAATTTCTATTAGAATTTTCACATTAGACTTGAATCGAGTGATTAATTCATATGACGAAAATTAGGGTTTGACGAGATCACCTTAACCCTAATCCAATCGGAGCTCAAGATAGAGAAATTTAATCGCACAGATAACTACACCAAGAGGTTCATTTTCAGTTCTAATGGGTTGCCACCATATACTACTAGATGTCACTAGTGTATTTTGAGAGTAATTAGAATGATTTGGATGATCGATCATACTAATTATCTGAATCAGAAAAGTTTTGATCCATCGGAAGGTATTTCGATGATATCTATGATAGAAATCATAATATATCTCATTACCATACAGAACTGAACCTAACTGGATCACACAAACAAGGGTTTGGATCTGAATATCATCAATTAGACTAATCCAATTCAATTGATTTGAATAAGATTCAATTAGGTTCAAGAAAATCATGCTAGCACATGATTGAGCCTAATGTTCTCCTTTAACAATCATTAAAAGTTATCTCGACTGAGCTAAATATGTTTGGACTCACTCAGAAATCTTTATTTGGTCTAACTAGAGTTTGTCCAGCTCAGAAAAGAGTTATCTTAATTTATGAGATAAATTTAAGACGACACCTGCCATTTTCTGTCACCTGCTAAATCTTATCTTTGAATTTTGGTCAAATGTTGATCTTTGATACTTAGACATCTGCCCATGTGTCATGCACCTATAGGAGAGAGCTTTGACACTTGTCCCCCTGCTAAATAGTAGAAAGGCAAGGGGCGCATGCCTAAGGAGGCATGTGCCCAAAGTGGATAAGGACTAGAGTCCCATACAGATGGGACTCCAGTTGCATCATGTATTCAACTTGGGTGGCACCAAAGAGTCATCTTTGACCAGTCTTGGCACTACCTAAGAAGGTTTGTGAGGGACTCTAATCTGATTGGATCAGATGATGTCATCCCACCAATCAGATTTAGATCTGATTGCATAAAGAACCATGATTGGCCGGGATGATGTGGCACTACATGGCGCAGCAGGGTCTATATAAATCCTGTATGTGCCTAGGATTTAAAGCTTCTGCTCTTTGCCCATGCCACATAGCCCCTCTCCCTTCTTCTCCATGCCACCCTCTAATCCTCTCTCTCCTCTCCATGCCCAAGAGGCTTTGGGCTCAGTTTTGGTGCGATCCAAGCAAGAGAAAGGTGACAGGAAAGGAAGAAGGCAACACTGCTGCAAGAGATAATAGCTGATCTTCAAAAGATGTTTTGAGGACCTTCAAGATCAGATCTAGATCTGATTTTTGGAGCACAGATTGAGAAGAAAAAGATCTTCAGATTCTATCCGAGTGGATACTAGTAGAGGTTAGGTGCTTGCGTGGCTATATCCAGAACCTCAGGCAAACATCGAGATCATCATAGGATAATAAGATTACCCATAACAAGATATAATTAAATTAAATTAAATTTATTTTATTTTATCAGATCAATAAAATTAGATCTGAAAAATCTCATATCTACTTTGGATCTAAGAGAAAAAATTTTGAAATATTCCTCTTGATCAAATCATATATGAACAAACTTGACCTAGGAAATAGGGTTTTTCCTTCAGGTTAGACACTGGAGGAGCTAAGAGTTCGAGATAAAATTCTTAATTTTTAAATTTTTTAATATACTTAAAGTTTTATTTAAATATTTATTATATATTTGAATACTTGTTAGGCTACCTTCCATCAAAACTGGGAGAACCGTGCAGCCCAGGAGTATACGCACACTCTAGGCCGCGAGTCTATGGCCAGTCGTGTGCATAGAGAGGTAATTAATTCTAAATCTTACTAGATAAATTAAATTCATATTTTTTATCATCTTTTTGATAATTTTTTTTTGTTATAGATGATGAGAGATGGAGTGATGTCCAGCCATAGCGAGATCTTCTGATCCAGCCGTAGCGAGATCTTATTTTAAATAAAAAAATTTTATTAAAGCTGATGTAAGATCTTTTGAGTATTGTTAAACTTTATGAGATATTAAAATTAGATTTTAATTAGTTGAGTTTTGAATTTAATTTATAATTAATTATTCTATTATTACTTTATGATAGTATGATAAGATGCCTTGCATACTTATGGAGAAAGTTTTATATAAGCATTTGATGATTGCCATGATCCTTGACCTGCGATCTCGAGTCGGGGGCCTGATAAGTACTCTCCGATTCCGTGAATGAGCCAATCACTATCTACGATGTATGCAGGGCTTCACCACCCATGGTGCACAAAGGATTTCTCCTTGGTAAGATACTTAAAAGATTGCACGTTGATGTTATGACCATGTCGGCAGCCCACCTTAAACTAACAAGAAGTTGCTTCAGGTATTTTTAAGAAAAGTTGGTTTCATGCAAATAATTGAAATTGAACATAATGTTTTATAAAACAAAAGGGTCCTCATCAGAATATTTTATCCAATTAATTGGTTTTGCTGTCACTTTGGCCATCCTACTCCTTGAGGTAGCTACACTTGATATTTGGTGAAAAAGCTCTTTTGCATGGTGCATTTCAATTTCCTAGACTATAAGGTTGCATTTGGTAGTCATCAATCTATTTAGATTGTTGGTAATTTAAAATAACCTCATCAAATTATTATATTTGGTATACTTTTTAAGTTGATAATCTAGATTGCTAGATAATCTAGATTATCTCTTATGAGATAATCTGGATTACCAAGGAGAGAAGTGGTTATCCAGATTATCCAATATTTGATAATCTGATAATAATATATTTGGATGAAAATATTCTTATTAAAAAATATAACATAAATATAAATATATATTAAAATATATTATATTATATATAATATATATTATAATATATAATATATAATTATATTTTAGATATAATATATATTATAATAATATAATAATATTATATAATATAATAAAAATATATTATAGTAATATTATAATAATATAATATTTTAATAATATATCATAATATATTATAAATATAAATATATAATATTATAATATTATATAATATAATATTATGTAATATAATATAATATTATTTTATATTATAATAGTATATGATAATATATACTATAGATATAAATATATATATTAGAATATAATATATTATATATCATACATATTATAATATATAATATATAATATATATTTATAATATATGTATAATATATAAATAATATTTTGATAATATTATAATAATATTATATAATATAATATTATAATAATATATTATAATATATATATTATAAATATAAATATATATTAAAATATAATATATTATATAGTATATAATATATAATATATATTTATAATAATATATATCTATATTTTTTGCATAGAGTGTGATTTTTAATAAATTTAATTTGATAGTATTTTAAAAATTTAATGGTACATTACTAGTAATCTGATTGTCATACCAAACATGTCAATCAAAATTTTTAATAATTTTATTATAACATTATTTATATGTTTCCAACATAGTAATCAATGTTATTAGCAATCTATCTAGATTGCAAGTAATCCATATTACTACTGTCTGATAATATACCAAATACAATCTAAGACTTGTACTTTAAGCATATAGTGTATATTCAAGTAATCTATGAAAAAATAAATGGCCTCATACTCCTTTTTATGAATGCTATTTTAATTCTATGAATAAGGAAAATTCTTATTGCAACCCATGCGGTGATAAGCGCACGTGGGGCTGGAGCATGGTGTCTCAAATTTTTTTATTTTTCTTTCGGCCACATTAATCACCACATGTGTTGCATGCAAACTGCACCGTGCAGTGCACAAGTGTTTCCTATGAACAATCCACTTGCACCTAATGGAAACTTTTAAGAATTATTTCATCGACCAAGTTAAGGTGCATCTTGACTTTACTTTAAGACCTTTTCCCACATAATCATGCTAAGCGGAGATCAATGCTTTCTGGTGCATATCTTGCCGGGTATTAGGGAAGAAAAGAGAGTACATAATTAGGGAACCGTTAGAATATTCCACCAATGGTTGTTGATGAGAAGTAGTCAGTCGTGGTTGGAGAGGACTTTTCATGTTAGGGAAACTCTAGATTACAAAATTTTAATAAAATTGTAACGTTGAAAACCATATTTGAGAAGAAATCCAATAAGGGCTGCATTGAGGGGGTGCTTGATTGGGAGGAGTAGGGTCTGGAATTGAAATGGGAATGGATGATTTTTATTTCAACTGCTTGGTTGAAAAAAGTTTTATTCCAATTTCAATTTCAGATTGAAATGAAAATGGTCTAATCTATCTAAAACTAAATTCTAACTTTTTTCTATGAATTTAAATTTTCATTCTGATTTCGATTTCGATCATGAACCAAATATTTCAGAAGATTAGGCTATTTCAATTTCAATTTCAATTAAATTTTCATTCTAATTCTGATCGCCAACCAAGCACCCCTCTAATTGGCCTCAAACCTTTGGCATGGACTTCACAGGTCAAAGCACCAACTTCACGACAACCTAAGCCTAGCATATAAAGTAAGTAGGCATAAGGATGAAGGCCCAAATGTTGTCCAACGCCAGAAAGGAAACACTTTTATTTGCACATAGATCAGTGTTTACTCCAGCCAAGACAGCCCACAGACCGGTGATCACGCATACCGCATAAACACACTACCAAACTACCAAAGAGAAATGACGGATACACCGCACGTAGTGGTTGGATTATCTGCAGGGAGAGGCGAAAAAGTAAAAAAATAGAAAAAGGTGGAGGGGCTCTCCATGCACCGTACAGCTTATTCTGCACCACACGCGGTGTAATGAGAATTTCTCAACTACCAAATAATGAACCACCCGCTATACTAATGCGAGGCCAGCTCGATGCTTGAAGCATATGCCACTTGGCTCGGTTCCAATGAATAGTTTCTTAATGAGTAATTCTTTATGTACCATATGTGTGGTATAGTAAAATTGATATAAAATATATCATCCAATTATATTAGATCATATAGTATAATTAATAATAGAACAGTCATTTAATGCTACTCAATCTTTTTTTTCATTATATATTTGCTGACAAAAATATTCCTTCTCTTCATAAAATAAAAAAATAATATTATTATTTTTTGATATCTTATATAAATTTTTATGACTTTATATGATATCTTGAATAATATATATAATTTTTTTTAACTTTCTATGTCTTTATATGACATTCTGAATAATATATATGATTTTTTGAGATCTTATATGATTTTTTATGAATATATATAGTATCTTGAATAATATATATAATTTTTTATAAATATATATAATATTTTGAATAATATATATGACTTTCTGTGAATATATATGACATCTTAAATAGTATGTATGACTTCTTAATATCTTAAATGATTTTTTGTTAATATATATGACATCCTGAATAATATATATATAACTTCTAATAGATATACATAATATCCTGAATAATATATATGAACAATTTTCTGATGCCTTATATAACTTTCTATGAATATATATAATATTTTAAATAATATATATGACTTCTTATGGATATATATAACATTCCGAACATTATATATGACTTCTTGTATATTTATATGATATCCTAAATAATATATAATTTTTTTAAAAATATATAATATTCTTAATAATATGCATGGCTTTCTAATATCTTATATGTCTTTCTGTCAATATATATGATATTCTAAATAATATATGCAACTTTTTCATATCTTATATAACTTCTTATCAATATGTATGATATCTTGAATAATATATATAATTTTTTATAAATATAAATATTTTTTTATATTTTTTATATAATATTTTAAATAATATATATGGCTTTTTGATGCCTTGCATAGCTTCCTATGAATATATATGATATTTTAAATATTATATTATATCTTTATATGATATCTCAAAAATTATATATGATTTCTTAATATCTTATATGGCTTCTTGTTAATATATATGATTTTCTGTGTCTTTATATGATATTCAATTAGTTATTATAACTTTCTGATGTCTTATATGATTTTTTTTATTGATTATAATAACTAATAAAATATCATATAAAGATATAAGAAGTCATATATATTATTAAAGATGTCATATATATTCATGAAAAGTCATACAAAACATCAACAAGTCATATACTATTATTTCTTTATTCTATAAAAGAAAAGGATATTTTCAATAGTAAAAATCTAATGTAAAAAAAGTTGAGCGGTATTAAATATCTGTCCTATTATTAATGATGCTACATGGTCCAATATGATTGCACTATAGAAAAAAAAAGGTTATTAGCGATGGCTAAATGCCATCGCTAATAAGGGATTTGCCATCACTAATGCTATTAACGATGGCTAGCCATCTATAAAAGTTAATTAGATAAAGTCTAGTCATTAATTATGGTTATTAATGATGGTAAAAGTTTTATCACTAATAAAAATAATTAGTAATGGTATTAGTGATGAGCAGAGATATTGCTAATATTTTTTTATTTTATTTTTATAATTAAAATTTTAAAATAATATTCATGATGACATATCCTATCATAATTTTATTTTTAATATTTTTTATTTTATTTTTTTCTTAATTTAAATTTTAAAAAATTATTAGTGGTGGCATTTTTTATCTCTAATACCGTCGCTGATATTTTTTATTTTATTTTTTAAAATTTAAATTTAAAATATTATTAATGATGATAGGTGTCATTGCTAATATTTTTTTTATTTTTTAAAAAAGTGGCATATAAAAAGGATCAACTCATAGATCGACCCCTGCCATCCTACCATCTAAAAAAAGAAACGAGATATTTTTGTTCTATCGTAGGGGACAATCCATGGGTTGACTCCTATGACGAAAATTTTTGTAACGACTAATTTTTTTATCCATTTTTGATACATTAAATGCCCAATAAATATTCTTCAATAGCTACTACTTATTCTCTAATATTAATTAATTAAAGGTACAAAAGTATTCAAAAAAACTCAAGAGAAATTAAGAAAAAGATTAAAAAGATTTTTCAAGTCCAAGTCAAAGAAGCCTTCATTTGAACCTTCACCATCTCTCAATAGTAGATTTAACTCTTCATTTCATCTAAGAGTATTCTCAAAGGCTTCTTCCATTCTGAGTAAAGTATATTTAATGATCTATTATACTCATTGAAGGGCTCATTTTTGTTTGTCATTATAAACCATCCTTTTCTTGCTTGCTATTTTGAGTTTAAGTTTAGAGGGTTTCAAAATTTAGAAAGATTAATCCAAACCTTGAATCGGAGTATATATGGTTATTCTAAAGTATTTAAAACTTCTTTTAGGATAATTTGCCAAAAATTTGGATAATATAAAACTATTTATAAAAAAAATTTCAAAAAATATCGATATAGTTAAATAAAAATTAATACAGAAGAGACAAGAATAATGAGCATATTTTAAGTGTTGGTAGTTTAATCTTTTTTTGTTAATTCCATCTATCTTCCAACTAGTTCCTACACTTCAACTTTATAAATATTTTAAAAATATAATTATATAAAACTATATAGTATATAATACACTAGACATACATGCATACATACTACATAAATACATATCTAGAGATAATATATTATAAAAATAAATAAATTTAATATATAAATAAAAATTAAAAATAAAATAAAGAATATATCATTGAATATGACCAAAATTATCTGGATGGAATAGTGAAAAGGTTCACCACGATCAGAGGCCCTGCAAGCCATATATACTTCATCATCTCGGCAAGGATCCCACTTTTCCACTCGATTGAGACTTTGAGAATGAACATAATAGAGAAAAATACAGAGGAAAACATAGAAAAAACCAACAAATACATAGATTGTTCAACCTTTTGTTTGCTTTCTCTCTTCCTTTTTTTTCTTTCTTTCTCTTTTTTGGATACCTGTGGGAAAGATTGCACTTAGGGGAGAAGATGGAAGCACCTATAAAAAGGACTCAGGAAGAGTTCCAAGAAAAAAAAATGAAGACATGTAGAAAGAAAAGCACATGGGGGAGACTGGGGGGAGGTGGACCAAGGGCTCAGAGAGGCGGAAGGTGGCTGGAGGCTCACGACTGGAAGCTTAGGAAGGTGAGAGGTAGTCAGGGGCATATGGCCGAAAGCTCATGGTCAGGATGGCTGCAAGAGAGGCAGGATCGGAGTGATGAGCTTGGGGCCGCGACGTAGGAGGCAGGGCAGCCATGGGAGAGATGGGGCCAGGGTGGCTGGCTCAGGGTTGCGGCATAGGAGGCACTGGCGAGGTTGGGGTGGTTGTGAGTCAGACGAGGTCGAGATGGTTGTGGATGAGTTGGGGCGATTGTGGATGAGGCAGGGCTAAGGTGGTAAGCTTGAGGCAGCCGCATAGGAAGAGCCAGCAAGCTCGAACAAGGAAAGGCTAGGGAGGCGAGCTTAGGCCTACCTGGTGCCGGAGGAATGGGATGGGGAGGGATGGGGCAGGGAGGGAGGAAAGGAGGAGTTGGAGGGGTTGATGGGGGTTTGGCCATCGGCGAGAGGATAACTGCAGGCATGGAGGGTTGTGGGCTGGGGCCATAGGACGTCGGAGGATGGGGGCGGGGAGAAAGGAGAGGGGGGTTGAGGGGGTTTGGGCACTGATGAGAAAGCAGTCACGGGCTCAGGGCTGCGAGACCCCAGAGGGATAGGTAGGGAGGGATAAAGTGGAAGGGAGGAAAGGGTGGCCAGGAGGGGGGGCGTTGAGGGGGGTTTAGGTGCCAAGGAGAGGAGAATAGTGAGAAGAGCAAAAAATTGGCGGAGTATTAGCGATGACGAATTGACCATCACTAATACCATCAGTAGAAGTATTTATGATAGCCACTCCACCGCTAAAAACAAAGAACCATCCTAATACTAATAATTTTTTAAAAATATTTTTAAAAATTTTTTAAATATTTTTTTTCAAAATTAATAGCGATGGCAAGTAGAGTCATGCTAATAGCCATCGATAATTAATTAATTTAATTATAATTATAATTAAAAAAATTTTAAAATTTTAAATTTATTAGTGAAGATTTTGGTCGTTGCTAAAAGTCAGTAATGTGTTGCGAATGCCACATTAGCGATGGCAAAAATGCCATCACTAATTTTAATTTTTTTAAATATAATATAATTTTAAAATTTAAAATTTATTTTTATCATTTATTATTTAAATAATTATCATTAAAGTATTATCATAAAAAATCATCTCGATCTAATAGTCTTAGCTATATTAATCAATAAAATTTAATTTCGATGGCTATAAATGACCACATGATGATCTGATAGATAAAGATCATTGATAGATCTAAGAATTTACAATGATGCTCCCGATAATATTTATAAAATACTATCAAAATTTTACTTCAATTGAATATCATTATCATGATCAATTTAGTATGAGATGTTCAATTATTAAACAAAAATGAGTGATCAAAATGCCAAACAACATCCAATTAAGATAATTTTTTAAATAAATAATCTTACTACTATTTTAATCATTTATATGATAGTGATCATAAAATTCAAATCGCATATATATGAACCATCTCCGTTAAATAAAAATATAAGTATAATTATTTAAGAACTTTAAGAATGAGTATCAAGAGACATATAGTTTTAAATCATTAATATATATACAGTTTAAATTTTACGATCATCACCATACAAACGATCAAAGTAGTAGTAGAGATTATTTATCTAAAAATTTATCTTATAATCGAATGCTGTTCGGCCTCTTGATCACTCATTTTTTATTTAATGGTTCAAATCATCCTGTGCTAAATTGACCATGATAATGATGTTCTATTGAAGTAAAATTTTGATAGTATGCTACAAATATCACTAAGAATATCGTTGCAAGTTTTTGGATCGATTGATAATTTTTATCTATCAGATCATCATGTGGTTGCTCATGATCGTCGAAATTAAATTTTATTGATAGACATAGCTAGGGATATCGGATCGATTTTTTGTGATGATAGTCTAATAATAATTATTTAGATAATGAATGATGAATATGAACTTTAAATTTTAAAATTATACTATATTCAGAGAGACATAAAAAAAATTAAAACTAATGATGGTATTTTTGTTGCTGCTAATATGGTATTAACGATGCATTGCCGATTATTAGTGATGGCCAAAGCTATCGTTAATAAATTTAATTTTTTTTAAAAAAAAATTGATTATAATTATAATTAAATTAATTAATTATTGATGGCTATTAGCGGCAACTTAATTTATTGTCGCTAATAATTTAAAAATATTTTAAAAAATTTAAAAATATTGTTTAAATTATTAACATTAGCAACGATTTTTTTCATCACTAATAAAATAATTCCGTCGCTAATAATCATACAACCAAATTTTTTTAAAAAAATAAAATTACTTTAATATTAGCGACGGTAAAAGAGTCAAAACTAATATATTTTTATATGAAAATAAATAAATAAAAATGATTAGATATTGAATAAAGATTAGGGGGAAAAGTTGACATAAGACCATAGTTGGAAAGCATATATGCAGTAGCTTTACATTAAACAATTTGATATTTATTTATTTATTTTTTTAACTTCTAATGAAATATCGAGATCAAAGACTACGTTTTAACCTCACCAAAACTAGCACTTTATTTATCCAAAAGACAATGTGTCATCGACAATTCCCAATTATATCCACCATAAAACCTGTGCAAATTAATAATAAATATTAAAATGCAGAAAAAGAAATTGAGCTCTAGTTTAGGAAGGTAATATGACTCACCTAATTGTAACAATAGCTAGCATATGGATGGATCAAACAAAAATGTTAGTAATACAGAACATGGTCTAGGAGGAGAGGGTGGGGAAGACATCATTGTTACCAGAGTCATGGATTTTGAGGGTGGTGATGTAACCATGGATAGCATGTGCAAGGATTTGGTATCACTGCAAGTAGCGTAGCTCCAAGAAGCCACGAACTATTACCATCTCATTCTTCCTCCTTTCTGGCTATACGGGCGTTGGTCTTGTTCACCACCACTATTTAATTATCTCTCTCTCTAAAGTCATGCTTCATCTTCTTTATCAATCTCCTAGCTAATGCTTGTTCTTGACTATTTGCTAGCTCTATGGTGGGAACAAAAAGAAGTAATCTCATTACAAATAGGTAAGAGTCATAGCCTAACCTTGCCCCTAATTAAATGACCGTGAACAAAGGTCCTTTGTATGTATAATAGTATAAATAATTCGTCCATCAATTAGGGCTCTATTATTAAATAGATGAAACATTTTAACCTATAAAGCAAATATCATGCATTTGTTAATCAAAAGTAGAAATTATTCACCTATGAATTGGATAACGGGGCCTCCACTTTATTTGTTATTAAATAAAATAATTTATATGATAAAGTTTAAGAGTATAGTAGATATTTCTATGAGGACAATCAAAGCTTAAATTATTTTGTTTTGGGAGCTGTACATACATGCCTACATACACATCTATGCATGGATGCGTGTGCACATGCAGGCATGTGTGTCTGTATGCATGCATACATACATTTAGAAAAAGGAGAAAAAAACTATGCCGCATGTGCCGTGCAAGTTAAAGTGTGTTTTCATCAACAGCTCTCGCAGCATGTAACCATGTGGTCACCATTTCTTAGTAATAAAATACAAGCTGATATCCCTTTGTCCTTTGCTGGAGAATGAAGCGGTCGTAGGAAATTCCCCACTGCTCTTAAAGTTGGTGTTCTGGTACTAGCTTTAAACAAAGCTGATTAAAGCTGAAGGATCAAAGGAAGATTTTTGGTCTTTACTTTACCATTTCCTTTACTTTTAAGACCACCATGGCTTGCTCCTTATGCGGTTCTTTAAATGTTTTTCTCTTCATATGATGAATTTTCTCATTCAACTGCCTCTCTTTATTTCTGCAGAGGATGCAGCAGTGCGTGCAAAAAGTGGAAAAAAATAAAATAAAATAAAGCCTTGCAAATAAGGGATTTAGGCAAATGAATGAGCGGACATTGCTGCAAACTGAAATGAATCAGCTGCAAGGTGCAACATAGCAGAAAAATGGTGCATTGGTTGAAATAATATGGTCCTGGCCTGCACCTATAAAGGAACCGTTTTAATCCTATGTAAACCTCGAAATTGGTCTGGCCACCTACGTACCAGTCCCAAGCGCCGATTTCCTCCATTTGGCAGGGGAGGAACGATAGGATGTTAGTTGTCTCAATGCATTCTGGTACATGTAAAAAATTCGGATGCGGTAGTATGGGAGTAATAGCCATACCTTCAATAAATATTTATCATAGTTAGCATTAAGACTTAATTTAGCAGTCTCCTTCGACGAGAATGATCTTGAAGGATCCAATGCAAGCATTTGGTCTTTTGCCTTTACTTTCTTTTTAAGATTAAAAAAGTAATAGGGTAACGAGATCTTTATAATAAAATTTAAATAATCATAATATTTCATGTATATTAGATCTTTACATATATATATATATATATATATATATATATATATATATATATATATATATATATATATATTATATATATATATATATATTATATATATATATATATATATATATATATCTTTGGATAAATACAAAAATCCTATCCCTTCCCATAAAATTCAACAGAAAAAAATAATGAAGATATCTAAGGTGATCCGATGCCATATTGAACAATTGAAGTTGAGGCTTTCATCCAGAAAAATAAAAAATATATATATTTAAATTTGATAATATATTTAATATTTATTAAATATATTAAGTAAAACAATGTAATTTTACTCCTGCATTCTTTCTTTCTTTCTTTTTTTTTCTTTTTCCTTTCTTTTCGTAATATTCGTAATGCTTTTGTATAATTGGTGCATGATTGGCTTCAAATAATTGGACCAATATCAACTGCTCGGTTGCTGCGACCACACAACCATTAGATCTACGCCTCGCTGGCTCTATACCGGACTTCTGGAGCTACCTCTATTGGTGCGGTTCATCCAAAACCGTACACACGGCGCTGCCAACTCGATCCTCTGGCAAATGAACTCCATTATCTCGTGTTCCGCGCCCTGTTCTTCTTTATGACCGGGTTTCCCGCTGCTCCCCTGTCCTGCATCTGCATCAGATGAAGCAGCGAGACCAGATGCGGACACGTGTAAAGCCTGGCATCTGGAATGTACAGTAACTCGTCCTCGCTTCCATCCCAAGCAAGCGTCCATCCTGGCCCAAATCCCTAAAACACCCTTCGTCCTGTCTCCCTTTAATGCAATTTCGTCACGACATTTGACGCAAAAGGTTTGTCTTCACCGGAAGGGTAGAATGGGCCTGGTCTGGACTGGGCCCGGTGACAGGAAATAAAGTCGAGAATTGGTAGGATTTGGACCTTTTATTTTTTCAGGTCCGACTCCTCGGAAGTGGGAAACGATTCCTGCCTATGTGCTCAGTTCTCCATTTTGTTCCCAAGAACTCAACCGCCAAAACCGTACTTTACCAATAGGTTAAAAGAAAGGAAAAGATCGCCGATTGACCGCGATTTTTCGGCTAGGCGAGCACGGGTTGTCTCCCGGGTTAGTGCGTGGCAGCTTAGTGCTATTATTATTATTATTTGGTATCAGCCAGTGCAGGTAAATATTTTTTTTTTTCTTTTTTTGCTTTAACTTGTCATCTTCAAATTCGATCATGGAGGGCCCATTTGGGCAGTAACGTCCTGATTTTAAATACAAAGATGGGCCGGTTCTACGTTGAAATGTGAAATGACGAACGAGCAACTCTTCTTCCATCAACACTTAGTCCTCTCAAGCTAATACAAATAAATAATTAAGGATGATCATTGCAGGTGACTCCCTTGTCTTACCTTTGGTTTTAGAGAAAGTTGGTGAATTCCTTAAAGCATTTGTTCAGTGGTCGATGATCTTTAAAGCTGCAGGGCAGCACAGACTATAAAAAAACATTTAGAAGATATCAATTATGAGAATTAAAATTTGGGTATGCTCATAGATAAGCACATAAAGTAGCCAATTTGGCCATGAACAAGATGGCTCATTTTGCTTCAAAATCCTGTATTGATAAAACTATTATACTTTGGTAATTCAGCTGAATTTACTCAATAATATAATTATATGTATGTCCATACATATATAGTGATGGTTAGTTTTATAGTATGTCATCATTTTGATACTTTCGTGGCATATTCAGTGTATGCTACAAAAATAGCTATGCATATAAGAAATGGTCAAATGCTCAAATTTTTATTTGCATTGTCTTATGTGCATACTTGCTCTTCAAGATGAGTTGTCAAAAAGAATTAGGTAGGTATGCCTTTCTATCAATACTTAATCTAATAAGTTCATAACAAACTAAGGTTCTAGATAATCTATGAAGTTTGTAATTCGGTGAATTTATCATCAATCTTTATTTACATGCTTCACTGCAGTTTTTGAAATGGTTAAGATAATATAAGTTTGGCGCTAAATTCTAGCACTTAGCAAGATTATTATTGTATTTATAGGAATTTGCACAGTCAATTGCCCACAATTTGTAGGAAGGCTTAATATATACCTATTCTTTTTCACATCTGATCACCTAGAAAATAATATAAGTACATTGATAGTTACATCATACATTTGTTGACAACATAAAATAATGACAAGATATACAAATAATCTTTCACCCGCTAAAGGTCAGGATGTAATTTAGTTCGTTTTTATCGAAGCTTCCTACAGGTTCATTCATTTTTACAATGGCAAAATTCATGTTGAACAATGGATATGATACCCTAAAATTAACATCTAAGAAATGTAAATTAACAGCTCATAGAAATCAATTGCGTGGCCCAAAAGTACATGAAGATTAGTGAGAAACCTAATCTATTCAAGATTAATGCTTTAAGAAGCCTTTTTTTGTATAAATGAAAGCTTCACCTTATGAGGTGGTGCAAGAGGATTTTTGTAACTCAATGATCTTTGTATTATACATGGGAAATGGTTGATTATTGAATTGCTAATTAAGCTAGAAATAGTGGGCTCCATGAATTTATCATATAACTTAACAAGTGTTTTAAAATATGGATGCCAGTTGTTCAATGACTTGGTTCAAATCCCACCTACATCGGGTCGTTGAATGGGGATACCTTCCCCCATTTTCTTAGAGGAAAACAATATGTTCTAAAGCATTTTCTGGCGATAAACGTTTAAACGGTCATTTGACAAACTAGTTCAAGCAGTAATTTAACATTGGTTGCCCAACATGCAGAACAAACGTGAAAAATTATATCACAAAAATGAAACCATGTTATCTTAACTAAACAACTCATGTATGCGGTGCTTTTCTATGTAAGCCGCACTTGTCTTGTCCCTATTAACAGGACCATGTATTTAAATAAATTATACTGGTACACTTTGTCGTATGTTACACTGCCCTTTGCCATGGGTGTCTAAACGTTACCCCGCTCGCTAGTACGACTCTTTCCTCACCATGGGTCCCCACTAAAAAGCATGCACACTCGAACGGTGTTCCCGTGAGGCACGGCATCAATCAATGTCGCTCGTTGGAACCAGGAACGGGCCCATGCATCGGACGGCCAATGTGGTACTGTTTGTCCATCAAATTAGACCTACTTCTGTATTGCTTTGTTATTAACGTTTCTGTCTCACGAACGTACACGTTCATAAATAGAGCCGTGAATTAAATTAAATGTAGGTGTAAACTTTGTCGTCAAGAAAAGCGTCGAACAAACATGACCGCACATGGAGCAAAAAGAAGCATGCGTAAAAGTTCTCCTCGTGCACGAAAGAAAGTTGGCTAGACGAGTCAATGAAATGGGGCTCGAGAATTATTTTATCGCATTTAAATTTGAAAGTAAAATCAAGAGGCGAGCTAAGAAAATAATAATTGCTAATTCTACTAATCGTAATAACAATTGCAATTATATCAGTCTTAGAGATATCTATTTGCATCACCCATCCGAATATATAAAATACTGTTTAAATTTAATTTCTAGTATATTTGAAATAAAATTTTAATTAATAACTCTCTGGCAAAATTTTTTTGTAATATTATATCGATTAATAATTGTTGGTGCAGAATCTGATCGTCGGCGGATCCAGCTGAAGCAGAGGAGAACGAGGTCGCCACCGGGGATCTGCAAAATAAAGTTTCGTCCGGAGTCGATGGGAGGTGGCTTCGGCAGGACCCTCCGACGATCAAATCAACTCTGATCAATAGAAATGGAGTGCTCTAGAATGAGTTCGACAGAGTTTAAAGAAGGAGATGGGAGTTTAGAACTTAGCGTTAGCGTATCTGGAGGGTCCTTTTTATAGGCAGAGCTTGATGGTGACAGCTGCAGCTGCCTGATAGTAGGCCGCTCGAGGTCTGACGGGGTCAGTCATGAAGGAAGGCACCGTCTGCAGCACTTTCTGCCACAAATTGATGGTGACAGCCATCGCCGCTTGGTAGCAGGTCGCTGTCGCCTCCAGCAGATTGATGGCGACCGTTCGTCGAGATTTAATGGCCGTAGCTCTGAGAAAGCGGACGTCGGTTGGTGAACTTTGGCATGTATCAATTTCAGAAAAGTTCAAACTTCTGGAGGAGTTCGATCGAAGGGGTGCAGAGGCAGTTCGGCTCTCGCAGGTGTCTGGCTGGAGGAGTGCGGCTAAGGCTCGATCGCTGGAAAGTTCGGAAGGAGCTCGGCCGCTAAGAAGTCCGAACAGCCGAAGGAGATGTCTGGGAGGAGTTCGGCTCCTGAAGAAGTCCGACCAAAGAAAAAGCTTGGAGGGAGTTCAGCTCCCGCAGGCGTCTGGTTGGAAGAGCGCGGAGGGAGTTCGACTCTCGCGGGAGTCCGATTGAAGCTCGACTGCTGAGGAGTTCGGCCGGATGAAGAAGTTCGACTGAGATCCATCCGCTGAAGCTCTTCCGTGGCTATCGATCGTATTAGGCTGTGCATTAAACTGGACTTCGACAGGAGTGGGGTTTATCCCCAACAATAATCTCCTCCACTCCCGAGTTCGAAACTCGAAGGAAGGGAGTGCAGAAAAGACGACTGCCGAAGTTCTCTTTTAGGCTCCATGCTAGTTCAAGGGGGAGATCTTATCTCCAGCCAAAGTTGATGTTGAAGTTGAAGCATGGGGAAGATTCACTCTAGTCGAGGTTGAAGTATCTTCATCTCCACATCGAGGTGGAAGTTAATCTCCCGGGTCGTATTGTCTCCAGCGCCGAGGCTAACTTGGGGAGACTCTCTTCTGCAGCCGCAGTTAATACGGCGCCGGAGAGATTGATCTCTGGCCGAGGTTGATGCGGTCGCTCGAAAGAGATTCATCTCTAGCCGAGGTTGACATCGGGCCTCGGGAGAGACTTATCTTTAGCCGAGGCTCCCTCGGAGGAGATCTTATCTCTGCAGTCGGTTGGCCCGGACCGCTCGGAGGAATTTTATCTCGCACATCGAGATTGCTCGGACGCTTCGGAAGAGATCTTATCTCTAGTCGAGGTTATCATGGTCGCTTGAGAGAGATCTTATCTCTAGTCGAGGTTGTTTCGATCACTCAAAAGAGATCTTATCTTTGACCGAGGCTGGCTCGGTCGCTCGGAAGAGATTTTATCTCTAGTCGAGATTGTTTCAGTCACTTGGGAGAGATCTTATCTCTAGCCGAGATTATCGCGGTCGCTGGAAGAGATCTTATCTCTAGCCGAGGTTGTCACGGTCGCTTGAAAGAGATCTTATCTCTGATCGAGATTGGCTCGGTCGCTCGAGAGAGATCTTATCTCTAGTCGAGGTTATCGCAATCGCTCGAGAGAGATCTTATCTCTGATCGAGGTTGGCTCGATCGTTCGAAAGAGATCTTATCTCTGGCCGAGTGGCTCGATCGCTCGGGAGAGATCTTATTCTAGTGGGTGTTTGAGGAAATCTTATCTCCTGCAGTCGGTTGGCCCAGACCCATAAGAGAGATTTACTTCTGCAGCGAGGTTGCCTCGGGGGAGATCTTATCTCCTGCGGCCGAGTTGATGCGGGCGTTAGAGGAGATTTATCTCCTGTCAGTCCCAAGGTTGCCGGAGATCAGGGAAGATCTTATCTCCTGCGGTCGAGGTTTTCGGAGGAGATCTTATTCTACAGTCGAGGTGATGCAGGAGCTCGGAGGAGATTTATCTCCTGCAGTGAGGTCAGCCCGACCCTTAAGGGAGATCTTATCTCCTGCGGTCGAGGTTGCCTTGGAGGATATCTATCTCCTACGGCCGAGGTGATGCGCGGCGCTCGCGGGAGATTCTTATCTCTTTACAGCCGAGGTTCGTCTTGGAGGAGATCTTATCTCCTGCAGGTCGAGGTTGGTCCGGACCCTCAGGGGAGATCTTATCTCCTAACGGTCGAGTTGCCTTGGGAAGATCTTATCTCCTACGGCTGAGGTTGATGCGGACGCTGAGGAAGATCTTATCTCCCTACGTCGAGGTTGCTCCGGAGAGATCTTATCTCCTCAGTTTGAAGTTAAAGATCTCTTGTGAGAAAAATCCTGATTTTCCTGACCAGGTTCGTTCAGATCTGATCAGATCAAGAGATATATTTCAAAATTTTTTCTCTTAGATCTGTATCAGATCAGGGATGCTTCAGATCTGATTCTTATTTATTTAATAAAAATTAAATGAAAAGGATAAATTAAATCACATTCAATTTACCTGAATAGGGTAATCCTATTACCCTGTTGATGATCCTGTTTGCAGCGGAAGGTTCTGGATCAAGCCACGCAAGCGCCTGGCCTCTACCGGTATCCACTCGGGCTGGATCTGGAGATCCTCTTCTTCTCTATCACGCCTCCAAAAATCAGATCTGGATCTGATCTGGAGGATCTTCAAAACTCCTTTTGAAGATCTGCAGTCGTTCTTCGCAGCAGCGCAGCCTTCTTGCTTTTGATCTCCTTTTCTTGATCTAAATCGCACCAATCCAAATCCAAAACACTTTTGGACGTGGAGAGCAAGGGGAGAAGAGAGTATGGCGTGGTGAAAGGGGAGAGAGGCAGCCTTGGGGCGTGGGAAGATTGCTTCTTGATTATCTTTTTCACTTGGGCGCTGGGTCTCTTATATAGACTAAGCGTGATCCAAGTCATCTTCCTCCCAACCAATCACAACCCTTTGTGAAATCAGATCTAAATCTGATTGGTGGGATTAGAGTCCCCTGGATTCCTACTTGGAGAGTGCCTTGGACCAGTCAAACTGGATTCTTAGAAGAACTCTCATTGGAATCCTAAAGGGAGATGGAGTCCTTGTCCAACAAGGACTCCTACGGCCGCCTCTTACTGGGCTCACGCCTCCCTTGGCGTGCGCCCATCTCCTTGCCAGGTTCTGGCAGGGGGACAAGCCCCCACCAGCTCTCCAATAGGTGCATGACATGTGGTCAAAAGTCAAAGGGTCATTGGTCAACGTTTGACCAGTCAAAGGTAGAGTTTTGACCAAAGTCAAAGACCAAGAAATGGTGGCAGGTGACCAAAAATTGGCAGGTAATGTCTTACAAATAAGACAACCTATTCTGACTTGGACAACCTCCAGTCAGACCATAATGAAGGCCTTCTGTTTGAGCACAAACTCCTTTGGCTCAGACAGGACAACTTATTTATGATAGCAAAAGAAGAACGTTAGGTTCAATCGAGTGCTAGCACGATTTCCTTGAACCTAATTGAATCTCATTCAGATCAATTGAACTAGATTAGTTCAATTGATGATCACCAGATTCAAACCCTTATTTGTGTGACCCAGTTAGGTTCAGTTCTGTATGGTAATGGGATATGT